>RJWH01000368.1:410837-564303 GCA_004363575.1 Solenodon paradoxus | reverse complement strand
TTACAGGCATCTTTTAGTTCTTGCACTTATTTCTAAAGGAAGGTCTTTAATTTTTGGTTAAATTTTGCTGTAATCCCAAAATTATAGTTTTATTATTTTAAACCATTTATTACTTTAAACCAATATGATATGCCTATGCAAATCAGTATGAGGTAGATTGTTTTCCTTATTGAGATGACTTTTGTTTGTTATGTTTTGTTTTATTCTAACACTACAAGAGTGGCCTCCTTTACTTGTGACTTTCTAACCTGTTGAACACAAAACAGAGAAGAAATAGTTTAAATTGTGATACAGTATATTATCACATATTTAAATAAAACAAAAGTTTCCTGAAACAAAACAGTGACACACTGAAATATTTTTTTGCTGTCTTTTGTTTAAAAATAGATAATGATAGCACTGATCCTTAAATTGATCCCTTGATCAAATTGATAAGGACTCAGGTGTGAAAACTTTTGACATAAGGGATTTAAATTAAAGAGGTAGATACTTAATATTTCTTCCCAATGTTAATTTTCATTCTTGATTTTTTTTTTTTTTTTTTTAGGTTGCAAATTGCTGTATAAACATGACTTGGCAAAACGCTGGGGGAATCACTGTAAAATGTGCAGTTATTGTTTACAGACATCTCCCAAACTGGTACAGAATAATTTTGGGGGGAAGGTGGAAGAATTCTGTTGTGAAGAATGCATGTCCAAATATACGGTTTTATTCTATCAGGTAAGTATAATACACGTTCTTGATTTTTCAAACTAGGGCATACCTTATTCCTTTATAGTAGGAAGGACAATTTAATGATTTCAAACTTTACAGTTACACCCTGGTGGCTTAATGGTTAAGCCTGTTGGATGCTGTTCTCATACATCCCTGGGGTACAAAATTGCAACCAAGATGAACAACTAAATAAAATGCTTCTTTCTCCTCTCTCTCCCTGCCTGCAGGAATGAAAGTGAGCAGAGAGGCAGGCAGGAAGAGAGGAGGAAGAAACGTTTATTTTATCTAGTTGTTCATCTTGGTTGTTCACCCTGGCCCTGGGGTCTCAGACCTACTGAGTCCTGGAATGTGTGTAGACTGTATCAGGTGGCCTTATCCACGAGGTACCAGGGTGCACCTCTTTTCAGTGTTAAATGTATTTTGTTCTCTAACATTAATCTAAGATTCAGGAAGACTTTACTGTTAGTGAAGTTCTATTCCTTTTGTTTTTATTGCCTTGAAGAAGACATAATTAGTCTTCAGTCACTTAAATATTTTAAATTATAATTTTATTCAGTTATTTAAAATGAATTTGTCTTCTGAAATCTTTGTGGAAGATAGTACTTATTTTCACTTCACTGTTATTAATTGCCATTTATTGACATCTCTATAATGTGACTTTTTAAATTGTTTAGTATAAAATCATTGATAGATAAATAAAAATTTGCTGTTTTAGCACAGCCAACCTTATTTTTGTGATCTAAATTCTAATTTAATTTCTTCACTTGTTAGGTATGTGCTGCTTTAATTCTGTCAGATTATAGATAAATAATTTGTTTCTTACTCCTAGACGCTCTTCTGTTTTTCAGATGGCAAAATGTGATGGCTGTAAGCGACAGGGTAAACTCAGTGAGTCCTTGAAGTGGCGAGGAGAAATGAAACATTTCTGTAATCTACTTTGTATCTTGATGTTCTGTAATCAGCAAAGTGTGTGTGACTTACCTTCACAAAACAACTCAGGTGAAATTAAGCTTAAGTCTTTGATTAATTCAGAAACTATTCTTCTAAAGATTGAGAACAGTTGTCAACTTTATTGAAATAGAAATTTCATTGTTTTAAGATTACATTAGCATTTAGATCCCATTTTGTTTAACACTTTAAGACCTATTAAAAAAGTTTTTGAGTATACTCTGAGTGTATTGAATCAGACTGTAAGAATATTATAGCAAAGAATGGCAATTAATGTTTTGTAATTGGATACACACACCCTTAGAAAATAAGGGTTTGAGATTATAACAAAGGACATGGCCTTTTATTTTGACCTATATATGTAAATAAATATATATATACCATATGCATAATTATGCAAGAGAAAGTACATGAAGTACTTTTAAATATTACTAATTTAACAATAGGAAAAGCCATTTAATCCTAAAGTGAATCTTTGCTGTAACAGAAATTAACCTAAAAGTATTGTTACCCTCCTTGATATGTTGGTTTCTATGTATATAAATATAAACTACATGAAATTTCCTTATTTTTATTCAATCAGCAAGTATTTCCATGGTGCCAGCTGCTTCCGCAGGGCCCCCATCTCTGAGAAAAGATTCCACTCCAGTTATAGCTAATGTAGTATCATTAGCAAGTGCTCCTGCTGCTCAGCCCACAGTGAATTCTAACAATGTCTTACAAGGTATGGCTTAACTTGAAGGCATTTATCTAGTCTATTTGGGGTGAATACAGCGGTTCCCTTTTTCTGTCAGTGGTCAGTTTTGTATGGTTGCATATTCATACTAGGAGTGGTGGCTTACTGTTGGCTACTAGAACATTAATAGGCCTAGAGCCCTTTTTTTCTCATGCTGTACTTTATAACTGCTAGTCTTACCCTAAATTAAAAAATAGATGCTTTTATTATGAGACTTACTTCTGTCGACCCGTGATAAGCTTTTAACGCAATGATCCTAAACATATTGCTTTAATTTATCTCAGGTGCAGTTCCAACAGTAACAGCAAAAATCATTGGGGATGTAAGTGTCCTTATTTTTATTGGTATTGCCACTGTGTTTATTATTTCTAAACCAATTTTATCTTTATTCTTTATCATACAAAATATTTTTCATGTACTCATTTAGTCTTTGTTCACGAATAGGAGTATCTGTTTTCTTATGTCATACTTTAATTTCTTTGCTTGCTGTCTATTACTAAAGGTATTTATTTAATTGTATGTAATTAATGTAAATTATACAGAATTTAGGCAAAAAGATATGATGTTTTGTAACTTAGTTGGATTGTAAATAAAATATTTGTAAAATGTGGTTTGTTTCCTACCCAGCTAGCCCAGACCACACTGTAAAAACTATTACTTCTTTTTTTAAGCTCAATATTTTCTGCTTTTTTTCTTAAAAGAAGAAAAAGACTAATGAGAAAAACCTATGACTAGAACAGAGGCATTTCCAAAGTATTTTTTGATCTCTGGGATAACTCACATCATCTTTTATTAACGTTACTTAAAAGATCATAGATTATTCTGTTAGATTTATTTATCTTGGAATTAAATCTTCTAGGACTTAACTCAGTCAAGTGATAGTTCTCATTTCAAGCTCATTCAATGCTGTTATCAGTCAACAGTGTTGATGTTACAATAGAAATAACAATTTTCTTGGTAAACAGAACTGATTTACACATTCAGTCAATAGACAGTTATCAAAATATTCCTTTATTGATGTTGCTATTTAGGGAGTACTGTATTTCTTGTATGTTTAGTAGAATATATGTGTTTTATGTCTTCAGTGTAATTCCAGTATGGTATTTCTTTCAAAGTTGTATTGTTTCTTATAATTAATGATAAGCTTTTGAAAACCTTTGATTTCGGATTTACTTTTTTAACTAGGCGAGTACACAAACAGATGCCCTGAAACTGCCACCTTCTCAGCCTCCAAGACTTTTGAAGAATAAAGCTTTATTGTGCAAACCCATCACACAAACTAAAGCCACCTCTTGCAAACCACATACCCAAAACAAAGAATGTCAGACAGGTATGTTCCTTTTGTTTTCTTTAATTTTTTTAGGCATTGAGTACTTACTATTTCATGGGTGATGTATTTGACTGCTTATATAAATTGCTCATTTTAGTTCTTACAGCATCCTGTGAGTTAGGTATTTAACCATCTGAAACTTAAATTACAGCAAATAAAAATTGTTAGTTGATAATATACTGTGAGAACTTCATTTCTTTGTCTTTTCTTTTGTTTTTTTAAAAGGAAAGGTACAGCTAGGAATGAAGGTGAGCAGAGGTAGGCAGGCAGGAAGAAAGTGGAGGAAGAAGCATTTTATTTGTTTTATTTAGTTGTTCATCTTGGTGGTTCTTGCCAGCCAGAGGATGCGAACTTGGGTCCTTTGTGATGTATGTGGACTACGCCCAACCCCTGCTCCACCAGAGTGTACTGACTTCATTTCTTATTAATGATAGTATAATAATATGAATAAGACTAATCTTTGGAATTACATAGTTAGGGTCTTAGTTAAGAGGAACTGTTGTTTCCCACAGTGCCCTTAGATTTGAATTTTTCCACACGTTTTCAAATAGTCAGTTCCTTAGGGGAAAGCTTCTGACCTTTCTTTTCTTATTAACTGCCTCTTCCCCAGGCAAAATCCCTGAGCCACTTCTCTGAATTCTGGGCAAGGTGGTAACCTCTAATTTTCTCAGCTTGCCTCTCCTGGCATGGAATCTCTGCCCTATAAGAGATCTGCACTGAGACTGATTGGAACCCCAGTGTTCTTGGGCTGGCATTCCTGTAGTAGTGCTTTCACCTTGTGGGTGTTAACTGAGTGGCAAAAGGACATTTGACTCTCAGCTGCACTTACCCTCTTCAACTTAGAGGTAGAGGGAATGAGAAATGATAGTGGCATGCTCCTCCTGGTAAGATATACTAACCCTTGATTGGGAGCTAAGGAAATCTTCCTGGCACATTCTTCCTGGTCACAGCCACCCAGAGTGGAATTTCTGTCAAGTTGAACTGACTTAGTTGAGTCTATGGAACAGGTAGGGCCTCAGATGTCATAGGCTCCTACTAGTCTTACTGCATTGAGTAGATTTTCTTGAGTAATTGCTTCTTAATTTGCTTATATGCTCTTAAGACAATTTACAATTTAAATGGTTAATTTTTTAAAACAGTTTTTGCCAGCTTCTCTTGTTACCCCAGGAAATGGGTCTATAGAGCCCCTTACTCTGTCATTGAAAATCCCAGAATTTTTATACTAGAACAGAATCCTAGAGTCCTCGATTTGAAAAGTTATCCTATAGGCTAGTTCTTCTCAAATATTGATATCTATGCAGATTTATTGGGAATCTTAGGGGATATTGATTCAGTAGAAACTGAGGTTTTGCATTTCTTATGAACTCCCAGATAATGTCAGTTCTGCTGGTTCATGGACCATATTGATGACTTAGTCCTGTATTTATTATGCCATTAGCGATTTATTTAGCATTGTATAACTTGGTCACCAGGCATCTCTAATCAGATACCTTTTTTTTTTTAATGACATTGCACCATGGTAAAATTGATCTCATTTCTGACCTCTAACTCTTACCACATTATCAGCCTTTCACTTCTTAACAGTCTATATACCTTTTATTTCTGGCTAAGATGCCAACCAAATTAATCTTTTTGAAAAAATGTCGATATAGTTAATATATAACATTATATTAGTTTCAGGCGTACAAATTACGAGTCAATATTTATATATCTTGTGAAATGAGACAGTAAGTCTAGTTAGCATCTATCACAATACATAACTACAAACTATTTTTCCTTGTGATGAGAACTTATAAGATCTATATTAGCAACTTTGAAATACATGTTATAGTACTAACTCTTCTCACCATGTTGTACGCTGCAATTCTGGCTTTTTGTTTTTTTATTTTTTATTCTTTTTTAGTGCCATTTTCATCACATTAATCTGTGTTAACAAATCTCTAAGACCCCCATTATCTATTAGAAATGATTTTAAAATGTGCATTAGAGCCTAACAAAATGGCCTTTCTACCTATTCAATTTTCTCTTTAATATGCCCTTCTTAATCCTTTAGCAGTTTTCCATGCTCCTCTTCCAAGAGCGCTCTTCCAGTTCTTTTCTATGTGTCCATCCAAGTTATCTCCTTTTTGCATTTTATCCTTACATCACTGATATTTACTCTGTTGTACACATTTCATTAGTACTGTACTCATCTTTTTTTGTTGTTCCTTTAGCTATTTTTTTCTAGTGACATAATTTCAAACTATAAATCTGTTTTAAAAAATGCTTTCCATTAAAATGTTTCTAATCCTCTGTTTTTGTGATTCTTTTTTTTTTTTTTCCTTTAGAAGACACTCCAAGTCAACCCCAGATCATTGTGGTGCCAGTTCCCGTGCCAGTGTTTGTACCCATCCCGCTTCATCTTTACACTCAGTATGCACCAGTACCATTTGGGATTCCTGTTCCGGTATGTAAACATTTAGAGTAGCTTAATTCCATGCACATTTTCCTCAATAAAAAATTTACAGCTCCATAAACAAACTCTTCATTTACTGATAAAATATACTTGGTTGGCTCTGGTTGACTATTACCATAACACAGTATTACTGGATATGGAATATAGAGAAGATGGTGCTTCTGTTGTGCCCTGCATTGTATTACCAGAGGAAGTTATTCACGTAGCTTTTAAAAACTGTTTCATACATAGTAAACGCAATTCAATAGGAAAAGATCTGAAACTGTGTGTTTGAGAATCCGAGATTCTAGCAAGGGTGAAAATATGAATGCTGTGATTATCTAATTTTCACTTTTTACTAAAGAATATTGATTTCTTAAGGCAAAGCAGTTGTGTGAGAAACTGAGAAATGTAATAATAAAACAGGTGTGTTAGATAATTATTCTGTTAGAGAATTCAAAGCCCCATTTTGCTGAGTGTCCACACAGTGATAATTACTGATTTGTTCAAATGTCTGTTGTCTTATAAAACAAACTATTGAGACTATTTTAGGAGACTTTGATTACTGTTTCAATTTCCTTCCTTGTGAGAGGTCTATTTTGATTTTCTATTTCTTCTTGATTTGGTCTTGAAAGACTGTATGATTCTAAGAATTTATTTTATTTCTTACAGATTGTACAATTTATTGGTACATAGATATTCACAATCTCCTTTAATGCTTTGTGGTATCTGTTGTAACTTCTCTTTCATTTCTGATTCTATTTAATAGAGTTTTCTTTTTTACTTAGGAACCTACTCAAAGATTTGTCATTTTTATCTTCTCAAAAAATCAGTGCTTGGTTTTACTTATCTTCTATATTGTCCTTTTGTTTTCTATTTTGTTTATTTAAGCGCTAATTATTTTCTTCTACTGATTATTGTTTATTCTTATTTTTCTATTTAGGTGTGGAGTTAGGTTGTTTTTATTTCTTGAGGTAGGCCTGTGTTCCTGGAAACGTCTTTCTTACTAACAGTTTTGCTTCATCTCATAGGTTCTTATAGCTTGTATTTTAATTTTCCTCTGTATTTTTAAATTTCTCCTTTGATTTCCTCAGTTTTATCCAATAATTATTCAAAGAATGTTGTGAGGCTCCACATATTTGGGATTTTCCCAAATTTATTTTTGTTGTTGATTTCTGGTTTTATATTACTGTCATCAGAAAAGTTACTTGATAGAATTTCTGTCTTCCTAGATTTATTGACACTTGTTCTGTGCCCTGACATGGTCTGTCCTTGTGCAGGTTGTGTGCAGGTGAAGAATGACCTCTGTTGATTTGGGTTTGGGGTGGGGTATTACGTAAAGGTCTATTAAACCCATTTATTCTTATTTGTCGTGGAAGGCTATTGTTTCCCTGCTAATTTTCTACCTGATTGATCTGTCCATTGTTGTAAGTGGGGTGTTGAAGTTCTTGCTGTTGTTTGCTGTTAGTGTCTCTCTTCAGTTTGTTAATAATTGTTAGGTATTTTGATGCTTCATCATTTGCTACATATATATTAATAAGTGTTGTCTTTTAGCTGAATTGACCCTTTCATCATTATATAATGTCAAGCCTTAGCTCTTGTTATCTTTAGCTGAAAGCGTATTTTATCTGATGCAGGTATTACTGTTCCTCCCTTCTTTAGGTTACCATTTGATTGTAGGCTTGTTTTCCTACATTTAACTTTCACCTGTATTTGTCTTTGGAGCTTAGATGAGTTCAGTCTGCAGCAGAAAGTTGGGTTCTGTTTTTCAATCCAGACAGCCACTTTGTGCGTTTTGTTTGGTGAGTTCAGGCCTTTGGCATTTAGGGTGATTATTAATGGGTAAGTATTTATTGCTATTTTGTTTGTGCTTTCCGAGTGCTATGTCTCTGTACTTTCATTCTTTTTTTTTGTGTTTTGTTCTGATTACCTTTTCATTTTTTCTTTATTTTTTCTATGTGTTATTTTTGAGGTTACTGTGGAGTTTACCTCTATGCCTAGAATAATTTTAACTTGAAAGTAAGTTAAGCTTAAGTTCATTGTAACAGTTGTACCTTTGCACTCTTCCCTCCACATTTTGTTTTTGTTATATTGTTGCTTCTAAGTGAGGTTTCTTTTCATTTTGTAGAATTCCCTTTAGTATTTCTTACAAAGCTGTTTTGGTGGTGATGAATTCCTTTAACTTGTTTGTTTATAAAGCTCTTCACTGCTTCAATTCTATATTAACCTAGTAGCATAGAGTATTTTTGGTAGGAAGTTCTTTTCTTTAAGTACTTTGGATATATCATGCCATTCCTTTCTGGCCTGTAAAGTTTCCGCTGAGAAATCTGCAGACTGTATTATGACATTTCCCTTATATAATTAATTTTCTCCAGCTGCTATTAAGATTCTCTCTTTACCTTTAACTTTAGTCAGCTGAAGTATAATATGTCTTGGTACGTGTCTGTTTATTTTGTCTGGAACTTTGAACTTCCTGGATTTGAATTTCTGATTCCTTCTCCCAAGTTAGGTTCTCAGCTATTAGGGTCTTCAAATAAGATTTCTGCCCACTCTCTCTTCTTCCGGAACCCATATGATGCATATGTTGCTCTTGATGTTATCCCTAAATATCTTAATGCTTTTTTCATTTCCTCTTACTGTTACTCTGTTAGTTTGCCTGCTTTCCCCTATGCCTATCTTCTCACTTGCTGATTCGATTAGATGCTTCTTCAAGTCCACTCTTGAGCCCTCTATTGTACTTTTTAGTTCAGCTGTTGTGTTCTTTAACTCTGTTTTCTGTGTGGAACTTTCTCATATTTTCTTTGTCTTTGCTATAGTTCTCATCTTGTTCGTTGTTCGATGAATTTCAGGGACATTATTCAGACAGTTGATTTGAAATACTGTATAGGTAGTTTATGTTATTGCTTTAGGATTTTTCTCTGGATTTTTATTTTTGGTTTTTGAGGAAGAAGCTTTTTATTTTTATTTCATTGTTCACATTGGTTGTACCTCCTGCCCTGGACCAAGGATGCACACCTGAGTCCTTGGGATGTATGTAAACTGCTTTCCTTCTGAGGTGGCCTACCAAACTGCTATTATACTAGGGGACCCCTGGGGTTTTGTTTTGATTCATCACTTGGGGTAAATTTCTCTCTCTCTTGGTTTAGTTTGGTCCTTTATTTCTAGGTGTTAGGCTAAACAACTTGCATTTACTTTTGATTTAAAATGGACTTGTGTTAGTTGCAGAGGATAGGTATAGGGTGGTGACCCAGGATTCTAAGCTTTATCTTGCTGTTTGTTGGAATTCTAGAGCCCCAGGAGAAGTGACTTCTGAGAGCCTGGTGTTGTGTGAGATATGAGTTGGCTGGATGCAAGGAGTTGCTACTGGAGAGGGAGTAGGGCTCAAGGCTCCTCTGTGGGGCCTGTGACTGCCCAGCAAGGTCGTTTTAATCACCAGCAATGGAAGTATTTTGATAGTGTTTGTTATTTTAGGACTTGAATCATCTCACAGATAATAGTTTTGATGCTGTATCTTTTGTCCAAGAAACTCTTCAGTCAGTTCTTGGTCTTTCAGATGCCTGTCCCTATGCTTATTCCATCCTCAATGGATAATGAAGATAAAGTTACCGAGAGTATTGAAGACATTAAGGAAAAACTTCCTTCACATCCATTTGAAGCTGATCTCCTTGAGATGGCAGAAATGATTGCAGAAGATGAAGAGAAGGAGAAGACTCTATCCCAGGGAGGTTGGTATTATTTTAAAGTAAAGAATGAAAACTACACCTACATAATTTCAGGTAACTCAAGTAATTTTAATTATCAGTCAGTTAAGATGTTTCTAAAGTTTCATTGTAATTAAATATCAAACCTGTGGGCTTGTAAAACTTGTTGATACCTCTAAATGCTCTATCCTTTCTATGAAGGGAAACTAATGATCACAGTTAAAAGATTTTAGTTGTTAACCATTACAGAAAAATAACCTATTTTATAAGTTTCATTATTGTTTTCTATTTTTATCTCTATATTCAAACAAAGCCTTGGACCTCAGATAAGAATTTCTGTTTATAATAACCAGCATGTTAGTTAGAGGGCAAATAAGACCTTCGAATAGAAACCATTTGACTTAACCTATGGATAAATCCTATTCTATTAGTTGTGGAATAATGATCATAATAACAGTTAATATTTATCTGTGTTTACCAAGCTCGGCATTGCCCTAAATGAACTATGTGATCACGTCATTAAATCCTCACAACTATCTTGTGGAGGTGGCAGGGCAGAACTGTATGGGATACTGATTATTTTGATTCCTCGTTTGGAAAGTAGGATGTTTTCTGCTCTTGTAGGCAGACAGGAAGTGATGGAGACACAAATTGAATATAGGTCTTTGTGGCCCCAGAGCACGTGGTATTAAATAGAACTCATTCTGGAAAGGTTTCTTCACTTGATTAGTACCTTCTTGATAAGGAGAGACAAAAAATATTTAAGATAGTTGAAATATATAGGTGAATTTTTACAAAAATACCAGCAAAGATGTCACTCTTTCCTGACATTTTCTTTTTTAGTGATGGATTTTAGGAAGCCAACATTGGGTTTTGATTTCGTATACTAAAAGCTAGAGGATTTTCTGAATGCTGTAGCATTTGAAAAAAAACTATTAACCTCTCCTGTTGCCAGTAGGTTTTAAAACTATACATTTTAAGAAATTTGTAAAAGTTTGTTATTATTCCAATGTTTCTGGTCTTATTCTGTTCTTTAATATATATTCTCATAATTCTGACCCATTTAGATATGAATTCTGACATCTTAGAATATTGCCTCTATGCTTGATCTTCTAATTTCTGATATTTTATGTAGTTGGAATTTTAAGCTAATCCTGATGATCTTTTTAAATTCACTTCCTGATTCACATTAGTAATTAACATTTATCAAATGCTTCTTCTGTTTTGACTTTTCTCAGCCTACAATTGAGTCAGGCAGAAAGACTTTCAAAACTAAACTTCAAGACAGATAAGACAGATAGTTATAATCACTTTAGTATAGATAAAATCAAATGGTTTACTAATAAAGAGTAGGGAGAGGGAGAAATAAATTCTAACTGAAAGGAATGATTAATTTACCTGTGATTTCAGGGAAAAGAAGCAAGTTTTCTTGAGTTTAATAAAAGCTGTCTTTTTTAAATTAATACTTTGAATGTTTGAGCTTCTTACTTTTAAAATAGAACTGAAGTCAGCGTAGTTCCGTATACCAATTGCTCGTATAACTTATATTCTAAGACTGTTGGCTGTCTGTTGCAGTGATAAAGATAATACGGATGAGTGGGAGGGATTAAAAGCAGATTTGTCTATAAATGTGTGTGTGAAATAGTTGAAAGAAAAAATACCTGAAAGAAGTTCAGATACCTCGAGTGTGAAATCAAAAGTAAAGGTTTCTCTTTACTGTGACTTCTTTTATACTGCTCCATAGAAGTATAACTTATTTTCAGTGCTAATTTGTTTCACTACTTTCACTACTAATGCCTAGTTTTATTAATGACTTTTTCTTTCTGCATAAAAGCTCATATACTTAGAACTCCCAAGTATGATTCATGTATATGGTGCACTTTTCATTTGAGATGCAGTTTGCTTTGGGTATTTCTATAAAATGTTTTATTATGTGCTTTTTCTTTTTCTTTAGGATCCCAAACTTCTGAACAGGAACTCTTTTTAGATACCAAGATATTTGAAAAAGGTGTGTAATTGTAAATATATTTTGGAACTTAGAGATACATTCTCTGTTTGTATACAAATCCATAAATTACTAGCATCCTTGGATTTAATATTTGTAATGTTAGGTTTTCTCAGGGAGCATCACATATCTATGATTATGCCAACTTGTAATGAGAATAAAAGAAGCTATCTCAAATATTTGGTTTTTAAAAATTGAGATCACACTATAAAGTTTATACCAAGATAATACAGTTCTGTGAGGCTGGTCCAGCAACTGTATCTTATATTTTTGGGTGTTCAGGGTTGGGGAAGTTTTCTGAGTTTGTCAAGAGTCTATCTTATTTTGAGGGCTTGTTTTCTGTATTTTTCAGACCAGGGAAGTACATATAGTGGTGATCTTGAATCAGAGGCAGTGTCTACTCCGCATAGCTGGGAGGAAGAGTTGAATCATTATGCCTTAAAGTCAAATGCTGTGCAGGAGGCTGATTCAGAATTGAAGCAGTTCTCAAAAGGGGAAACTGAACAGGATCTAGAAGCAGATTTTCCATCAGGTTTGTGCAGTGTAACTTACCTGTTGAAGTCATCCTTTATTTTAGAAAATTGGTACAATTCTGAATTGACATTATAAAGCAGTTGCAATGTGTCAAAGATAATAAAAGATAGAGGACCAATGGTAAGTGGTTTGTTTGTTTCTTCATTTCGTTTAAGTCTTTCCCACAGCGATAGTATAGGGAATTTTTTTGATTGTTAATGAAATTTTTATGTAATTGCTATATCCTTTAGATTTCTCTCAAGGTATATAAGTACAATTTTTTATCTTACCATGGACAAAAATAATGAATGTAGTGATGACTCCATATTTTCTCCCTAAATCTTTATTTCAGTCTGTGAGTTATTTTCCTCACATTGTGCTTTCTGCTGATTATTATTATAGAGTCCTTTGACCCACTTAATAAAGGACAGGGAATCCAGGCACGTTCTCGAACAAGACGACGGCACAGAGATGGCTTCCCCCAGCCCAGACGAAGAGTAAGAAGCAGCTTGATATTTTTAGAATTTTCTTTCCTTCACTCTAGAAGTGTCTGTTAGTGCCCCTGTTTACAAATCTCTTTCACAGCCAGGGTCAGGGAATTCCATACATTGTTTTATGACCTGGTATTTCTCTGCTTTTGTTTTTGTTTCTTGAGGTCAAGAACCATATCTTTTCTCTTATAGTCATTCAGCAAGAAGTTTTCTTTTGTTTCTATAATTGAGGGGTTTGGTGTTTGGTTTATTTTTAAAAGCTTTTTATTCTTGTTGTAGACTTTTTTTCTTTAAGGGTCTAAATTTGGCTTTTTGACATTGTAATAATGAGGTTCACTCTTTTATATATGTAGTATAATTAGTGAAGTTCACATGGACCGTTTTTCATGTTGACATGGCTTTCCCATATCAAAATTAAATGAATAAGCCTATTTCTAAAATTAGTTACATTGAATTATAATTTAAAATTATTTTTATTAAAAATCATTTTATGTACAGTTAATGTACTTTGACATATGTATATATTATGTAACTGTCACCAGCCAGTGATATTTTTTGCATTATACAAAATGGTACTGCTTGACTTTATCTTAAATTTTGTATAAATGTAATTATTTAATATGTAGTTTTTTTGTGCCTGGCTTATTTCCCATTTGATAGTGTTTTTGAGGTTCATCCACATTGTTTCATATATTAGCAGTTCATTTCTTTCAATTTCTGAGTAGCATTTCATTTATGAACAAACCAGAGTTTGCTTAACTGTTCAATAGTTGTTGGAAATTTGGGTTGTTTCCAGGTGAGGCTATTAAAATAAAGCTGCAATGAATATTTTAGTATAAATCTGTTTGAACATGTTTTCATTTGAGAAGAATACCTGGGAGTGGGATTGCTAAGTCTTGTAGTATGTATATTTTTAACATTATAAGAAACCTACCAAACTGTTTCCTAAAGTGAATGTCGTACCATTTTGAATTCCCACCTGCAGTATGTGAGTTCCATCTGCTCCATGACTTTGTCAACACTTGGTTTTATTGATTTTTAATTTTAACCATTCTAGTGAATGTGTCTAGTGTTATCTTATTGTGGTCTTAATTTGTGTTTTTTAATGACTGATGATGTTGAGCATATTTTCATATGCATATTTATTTACTCATCTGTTTTCTTTGGTAAAATGTCTCTTCAAAATTGTTGGACTTTTTAAATTGGGTTTACTGTCATGTTATTGAGTTGTAAGTGCTATTCTGAGATTTATTTTGTCTTGTCTTTTTTTAAAGAAGCATTTTATTTGTTTAGTTGTTCCCCTGGCCTTGGGTTGGGTCCTTGGGCTATATGTGGACTGCACCCCAGGTCCAGGGTTAACATGTGAGCCACCAAGGTATTTTCTTCAAGGTAATTTTCTTAATGGTAAAGAATAGAAAGTTTTAATTTTGAGAATTTATCAAATTTTATTCTTCATCAGTTGACTATTAATTTTTATTCTTTCACTGTTCTTGCTTGTTAGCAAGTATCCCATCTAAAAATCTTTCCTTAATCTTTGAGAAGTAAGACATTCTCTTCGGTTTTCTTATAGAAGCATTATAGTTTTAGCTTTTATGTTTGATCCATTTTGAGGTAATTTTTATGTAGGAATTGAGGCGCAAGGGTCAATATTCGTTTTTCTCTATTTAGATATCCAATTGTTTCAATACCACTCTTGAAAAAGATAGTCCTTCCCTCACTTAATTATGTGGATATCTTTGTTAAAAGTCAACCTACCATATATATGTGTTGGGTAATTTATGAAGCTATTTTTTTCTATTGATTATCTGTTTTTATACATGTCTTGAATTATTGCATCTTTACGAGTCCTGTAATCAGGAGTGTAAGTCCTCCAACATTGTTCATATTTTTCAAAATTGTCATGTGCATTTCATGTACAATTTGACAAATGTCCATGTGTCATGTGTATTTTAGAATCAATTTCCAATTTCTTCCCAAAAAAGCTTGCTGGTATTTTGATTGGGTGTTTTCTGAATCCATAGATGAATCTGAAGAGAATTGACATCATAAGCCAAAACGAGCTATCTAGTCAATGAAGATGTATCTTTTTCCTTTGTCTAAATCATCTTTCATCTCTCAACAGTACTTCCTGATTTATTATACAAGTCCTAATGCTTGGTTAAATATATCTCACAAGTTTTTATTTTTTTAATCGTTTTTTTATTTTTAAAGGAAGGAAGTCAGGCAGGAATGCAGTCAAGCAGGTAAACAGAAAGAAAGAGGAGGAAGCAGCATTTTATTTAGTTGTTCATTTTTTCAGTTGTTCCCCTGACTCCTGGCCCTGGACACAGACCTTGGGCTGTATGTGGACTATACTTTAGGCATGGGCTTAACATCTGTGCCAGTAGGGCACATGGATCTCTCACAACTGTCAATATTAATTTTTTTTTTAAAGGAAAGGTACAGGCAAGAATGAAGATGAGTAGGCAGGCAGCAGGCAGGAAGAGAGAGGAAGAACATCTATTTTATTTTTATTTAGTTCACATTAGTTGTTCTGCACCGGACCTAGGACTCGAACCAGGGACATGTGGCCCTAGCTCCTTCAGAGACAGTGGACTGAACTGCTATTCCAACAAGGTGTGCTGATACCTCAGAATTACTAAAAACAATTTTGATCCTGTTGTGAATAAATTGTTTTAAAATTTCATTTTCTAGTACTCCTTATTAAAATATAGAAAGATTTCTTTGTATATTTACTTTATATGTTGTGATTTTGCTCAACTAAAATCCATAGAATTTTCTGTCTATACCATCATATTACCTGTGAATAAGACAGTTTTAGTTTTTCCTTTCCAACCTGAGTGTTTTTCTTAATTCATTGCATTAGAGAGGATCTTCAGTGTAATATTGAAAACTAATGGTGAAAGCAGACCTCCTACTATATTGTTCCTACTCTTAGGGCAAGTGTCCATTCAGTCTCTAACAGTAAATATGTTACGTAGGTTTCTCCTGGATGGCCTCTATCAGCTGGGGGATGTTTGTTCTCTCTCTCTCTCCTTTCATTTTATTTTTTCTAAAGGAAGGGTGCAGGAAGGAATGAAGACAGTTTGGCAGGCAGGCAGAAGAGAGGAGGATGCAGCCTTACCTTGGTGGTGTCTGCCCTGCCAGGTCTCAATCCTGAGTTGTGGGGATGGATGTGGTTGTGTACAGTGGTCTCCAGGCACACTGGGGAAGTTCCCTTCTAACTTACTCAGAACTTTCATCACCATTCTGTGTTGAGCTTTATTAGGAATATTTCTTTCATCTATTGATCATCTGGTTTTTCTTTTCTAAATGTTAGAATGGTGAAATACAGTGATATTTTTTCTTTTTACATGAATGTTTTAAAGATACACTAACCTTGCTTTCATAGGATAAACCCTACTTTCTTATGATACCTTTATTCCTTTTATATGTTGTTGGATTTAATTTGCTAATATTGTTAAGTTTTTAAGCATCTCTGTTAGAGGAATATTGATCTGTAGTTTTCTTATAGTGACTGACTTTGCTATCAGGTAGAGGTCACATGAAGAGAGATACTGTTTCCTCCTTTTTTCTAAATAATTACGTAATTTAACTGCTGGGTACAATCCAATAGTCTGGCCATCTGGGTCTGTAAATTTTGTGGGAAGGTTTTAAACTATGAGTTAAATTTCTACAGCTACTTAGGTTATTTCTTCTAGAGCAAGTTTTGTTAGTGTCTGTCAAGAAATTTGTTCATTTTCTAAGTTGTCAGATTTATTAGTTTAGCAATATTCGTGGTATTCTCTTAATGTCCTTTAATGTCTGTAGGATCATGTGTTCATAGTTTCTGTATTTCCTCTTTTTCCTGATCATTCTAGCTTAGAGATTTGTCAGTTTTCCTGAATCTTACAAAAGAATTAGCTTTTAGTTTCATTGATTTTTGTTTTTGTAATTAATTTTGTTTTTATTATTACTTCTTTCATTGGGTTTTTAATGTGTTATTCTTTTTCTAATTTAAGATCGAATCTTAGATTGCTATTTTAGATTCCCCTCCCCCATTTCTCAGAGAATCATTTTAATATTATAAATATCCTTCGCAAAATGTTGATCATTTGTTTTCATTTTTATTTAAGTTTAAAATATTTTCTAATTTCATTCGTGATTTCTTTTTTGACCCATGAGAGTTGGGGGTATTTATAATTATGTTTTTTGATTTCTAATTTTTGAGGATTTTCTTAACATTATTGTTATCTAGTTTAATTTCATCGTAGTTAGAGAATTTATTGAGGTTAGTTTAATAGTCTACATATGCTCTATTCTTGTATTTCACTAAATAACCTGAGTGATAATTACTATTACTCATAATTCACTGGGTGGGTCCAGTATCTAGAATATAGTAAGTACTCTAATGATTTTTACAATATGATCTATATTTAAATTTTCTTTTTTTACTCAAGTGGAATGGATTAATTTCTAAAGGTCTTTTCAGATCTAAGAATTTTGAATCTTTAGTTTCTGAAACTAAATTCTGTATTCTAAATTCTGTAAAATTATGCCCTTTCTGACTTTTAGAACCCCGATCTTAAAGATCCAAAACTAAATTTTGTATTTTATAAATTGTAAAATTTCTTTCAGGGGCGGAAGAAGTCAGTAGTGGCTGTGGAGCCCAGGAGTCTTATTCAAGGAGCCCTTCAGGGGTGTTCAGTCTCCGGGGTGACGCTGAAGTACATGTACGGGGTGAACGCGTGGAAGAACTGGGTTCAGTGGAAAAACGCCAGGGAGGAGCAGGGGGATCTGAAATGTGGCGGTAAATGCACAGCTTGAATTTGTGTCTTGCTTTGGCGGATAGGGTGGGAAATCATTTGTCTACTCAAACTTTGGGTTTGACTTTACTTTAAATTTTCCCATTGTAACTTAAACTTCTCATTACTTTTCTCCCCTTGTCAGGAGTCGAACACGCCTCGTCTAGCCCGTGTTCCGATACCTTGGGAGACCACGTGCAGGAACCCTCGGAGCCCAGCTGCAGGGGTAACTCGTTTCTCTGGATTGCTCTAAGTTTACTTAGAACATTATTGTTTATTTATGTTTATAAATGGAATGTTTAAAGTTATTCAGAATTTCAGGTCTTAAGATTCTTAGGAGAAATAATATCCTACTCCTAATTTTAAATAACTTGTCACAATGGTAATGTATCTTCTGATCATGAAAATATTATGCAAATATAAGAAATTGTTTCATTTTTCTAACACATACACAAGTGGCTGAAATGTATCTTTTTGGCCCTATAGCTGTATAGTAACCCATCAGAACCCACTGTTTTGTTTGTTTTGAAAAAAATACTTGGAAAAGCCTTGCTGCTTCTGTTGAAATATTTTTTAAATAATGAGATCTATGCGATCTAAGTGACCTTGTTTGTGGTTCTACTTTGGGAAATTTGGAACCAAAAAACGGTTTAAATAGAGCAACAGTTTATCTCTTAGAGCCCACTTTAGTTTTCTCTTTTTATGGGCTTTGATGTTCTAAATTTTTGTATATTTGTATATACTAATCTGTTTTATGTAAGATATTTATGTAAATTTTGTGGAATGAGGACAGGAATGAATGAATGTGTCCTTGAACTATATTTCTTCTTGCTTCCAATTGTATCTCCTCTCTAATACCTGGAGGATTATATGCAGTCTCGGTTTCATCGGTCAGCGGTCACCCTGCTGGTTTGGGTACAAGTATGTGTCCTTGTGGAGCAGTTAGTCACTATATCGCTCTGTGACTGACTTACTAAGTTCCTGTAGGTCAAATATAATCTCACCGCCCCAGGTTTATATAAATAGACTACTATTATGGGGGTGTATTAGGCCCTTAGCTTCTGTCTCTGAGGCAGGCACGCCCTGGTGGCCACGTGGTTGAGCAGCCCTGGGAGCAGTCCCACATCCTTCTCAAGGTCCCGGGTTCAAGACCCGGAGCCAGGTGGGAACAACCAGTGTGAACAACTAAATGAAAGCAAAGTGCTTCTTCCGCCCCTCTTTCTGCCTGCCTTCACTTTTCCTATTAAAAAATAGCGGGCAGCAGGGGGAGGTAGGGGGAATAGTGAGGTAATAATAGTTTTAAATTACTAGGCCTGAATGGAATAGCCACAGAGGATTACTACTTATTCATTGAGAAAATGCTTACCTAGATATCTCTCATGCAACAGGCATCGTGCGTAGGTCGTCTTTGTGAAAAGGTGAAATAGTTCTTGCCTGGTGAACCACCCCTGGCCTCTTGTAAACTCTACTCGGGAGCAGCTGTATCTTTGGACATGCGCAGCGTGCCTTGTCTAAATGTACAAGCGTGTTGACTCGAAAGGATGTTTGGGTTCTCCCCCCACGACACGATCTATATAAATCAAATTGGATAATTCTACTCAAAATTTATTTAGGTTTTTATTGTCTTCAAAATCTTAATGTTATGATATATGGGGTTTACTATATTCTGCCTTCATCTGCCTTTTCTCCTGTCACCCAAGTCCCCGAACATAGTCACTTCTGTATCTGAGCAGAGTGCATTTCAGCATTTCCAAGGACATGAAATGTTATGTTATTTGAAATGTTCTATATTCCAAATAATCTGAAATAAAGAAAGTTAAATAGTAGGCAGATATCCTTAGAAACTTTCATATACCAATGAGCATTTTCAGTTCTTTAGAGGCAGTTGGAATATGCTACTGTTTTCCAAATTTATCACCTTAGAAACTCCATTTTTTTTCCAGCTCTCACATAACTAGTATTTTGTGAAATATACTTTGGGGAAAAAAAAACATTTTTTTATAGTCTCATATTAGAATTTACCCATCCACCTTGTTAGCTTTTCTTCACCTTTCAAGATCTAGTTAGTGTCACATCTTCCAGAATCTAACCTGAATCTTCTCCTACTAGTTACATGTTCCTCATTGGCTTTCATGGATTCCTGTTTAAACAAAGCTTTTATCGTTATATGTGCTGCATAGTGTTTAGTTCTTTCACTTCAAAAGCCTTGAGATCACCTTCTATCATTAATCCATATATTATTCACCAGTCTACACCACAGTGCCTAGGCATAGTCAGTATCTGTGTTTATTCAGTGACCCAAATAATGTTACTATGTCTCATGAATTAATGTTAGATGTTTTCTGCCTTTCCACAGTTCGCTCTGTCAAGCTGAAGGAAGATATATTGTCCTGCACTTTTGCAGAGTTAAGTTTGGGCTTGTGCCAGTTTATCCAAGAGGTGCGGAGACCAAACGGCGAAAAATATGATCCAGACAGTATCTTATACTTGTGCCTTGGAATTCAGCAGGTATTAAATTAAGTAACTGTTGGAAAATCTACTGCATTTTTAAATAATTTTTATAGAACTAGTGAGTTAAGCTCAAAAATTATAGTGTATAGATTGGTACTATTCTTTGGCAGTTTACACTATTTTTTAATTAATTATTTTTATTTTTACACATTAAAATAAACATGTATAGTTTCCCCATTCCTCAGATATATGTCAGCACACCCTGCCCTCCACCAAATCACAAGGCGTTCTTCACCGCTGTCCAGTGGGCTCTGCCACCATTTGCCCCCTGCCCCCATCCCCCACCCCTAGTCCCTTTTGGTAACCCTGGTTTTGTTGCAAGTGTCCAAGGGTTGGTTTTGGTTCATCTCTTCCTTTGTTTTATCTGTTCACATTCCACCTATGAGTGAGGTTGTCTGGTATCTATCTTTCTTCTTTTGACTTGTTTCACTTAGTATAATCCCGTCTAGATCCCTCCATGTTGATTCAAATGACAGGATTTCATCTCTCCTAAGGGCTGTGTAGTATTCCATTGCGTATATGTACCACATCTTTACCCACTCATCTTAGGGTACTTAGGTAATTTCCAATTAGCTGTTGTGAATAGGGCTACAAAACACATGGGGGTGCCTAAATCTCTGCTAATAGTGTACACTATTTTAATTCACTGTAGCTTCATGGTAAGTTTTGAAATCAGGAAATGACAGTCACTTTCAACTCCATGATATTTTTCATCTGTTTTTCCATTTCTGTCCAGAAAAGTCATTAGAATTTTGATAGGGTTGCCCTAAGTCGTTGATTGCTTTGGGGGAATTTTGGCATTTTAACAATATTGTCTTCATACCCATGAATACAAGATGTTTTTTACTTGTTGAAGCTAATTTCTCTCAGCTGTTTTTTGTTTTGTTTTGTTTATAATTATTTTTGTAGTTTTAAATGTATGTCATGTATATCCTTGGTTAAAAGTAAGTAATTTATTCTTTTTGATACTGTGGTAAATGAAATTATTTTCTTAATTTCCTTTTTAGTTTTCTTATTACTAGTGTATAAGACTATGGCTTATTTTCTTGTTGCTTGTGTTCTGCAGCCTCACTGAATTCAGTTATTTGCTCTAATCACTGTTCTGTGGATCTTCAGCATTTTCTACATACAGGGTCGTATCATCTACTAGAGATGTCTCATTTCTTCCTTTTCTATTTGAACGCTTTAGAAAATGTTCCTTGCCTACTTAACACTGCCTAGGGACTGTCAGTTAAATGTTGACTAGAAGTGGCAAGAATAGGCATTCTTGTCTTTGCCTGATTTATAGAGGAAGTGATTTTGAAAAGTTTATGTATTTTATATGTACTCATATGTTTGTAAAAATGTGTATAACTCAATTCTGTGTCTTTATAAGGGAATTTTTGAAGATTAAAATGTTAACAGTAATTATCTTTGTGTAATTAGTTCAAGCATATCTTTTTCTGCTTTTCTTTTTTTTATTTAAAGGAAAGGTACAGGCAGGAATGAAGGTGAGTAGGCAGGCAGGCAGGAAGAGAGAGGAGAAAGCAGCATTTTTTTTTTGTTAAAAAAAAAATGTTTTATTGTAATAATTTTCTACACAATTTTATTTTTATTTACCTGTTCACACTGATGGTTTCCCCTTAGACCCTGGACTTGAACACTGGGGTATGTGGTTGGGCTCATTTGAAGGCACCTGACCTAACCTCTGCTCTACCAGTGTGTGCCTGCTTTTTCTATATTTTAAACTTTTCCCTCTAATAAGGATATATTTTTAAAGTTGGGAAAATAACTTTATTAAGATAATAAAAGAGTACTTTTCAACAACAAATTGTAATCTGACTAGGATTATAAATTGCCTTTGAAGAGACCTTATAAAAATGAACATTGCGTGGGCCTGGTGATGCAGTTGTTAGGTCAGCTGCCTCCAAAGGAGCCCAAGCCACATACCCCTGGGTTCTGGGTTCAAGTCCCAGGTCCAGGGGGAGACAACCAGTGTGATCACATAAAAATAAATAAAAGATGCTTCTTTCTCCTTCCTCTTCTTGCCTGCCCCTCTCCTTTTAAAAAAAAAAAAAGTTACAGAGAGACATTGAAATAGTGTGTAATTTTTTTTTTTTTTTTAAAGAAAAAGTATGGGCAGGAATGAATAGGCAGGTAGGATGAGAAAGAGAGGAGGAGAAGGCATTTTATTTAGTTAGTTCATCTTAGCTGTTCCCCTAGGTCCCTGGTGGCAACCAGGGATGTCCGTGGTTGGCATCTGATAGACTTAACTGCCAAGCCTCCTGGGTGCACCGGTGTATAGTTTTTATTGATCAAAATAAATTTAAGTGACAATAAAATATTTTTCCAAGTCATACATTGATAGAAAACTGAGAATTCAGGATAGCCATAGGTAAGTAAATTAAAAATACCAAATCTCAAAAACACCAAAAGATTTTTAGCTTGTAATTTTATGCTGCTTTTGGTGTTTTATAATTGCTTGTTGTATCTTCCTATCTGACCTGCCCTGCCCTGCATTCTCAAAATAATTTTAACAGCACTTTTACCCAACTTGTTGTTTCTCACCCTGTGACATAATTCTTATTATAATTAGTATATAGTTTTACATCTTAGAATTAGACTTGAGCTTTTTGAAGGTTGGGTTGTCGTAGGGTAAATAGCTAAAAGCTGTGGTTAGAAGGCTCCTGATAATTAATTTTTAAATGTGGGTATCCTCAGGTTACCTGACACTATCTCTTAACTGTTAGTCCTGGAAATTATCTTATAACTTAGGCTAGAAAACAAAACAAAAACTTTTGAGAACATATAAACTGATAGGTATTGTCAATCAGAAAAATTATTTGGGAAACATGCATTAAAACCAACTATCATTATGACCAGTTTCATGAACTCAGTAAAGGGTACTTATTTATTATAATTATTCTGTACTAGCTATATTTTTCAAAGGAAGTAGAAGCTTACCTTGTAAAATCAGTGCTTGAGATGATGTAAATTCCTGAGAAAGGGTCGTTTAGCTTGCGTCCTCTTAATGTTTATCCTTAAAATATTTAGAATTTGAACATGGTTCACAGAGTTTTGAGTGCAAAAGTTAAGGGTAAGCTCTGTTTCTTAAAATAATAATTTAACAAACGTCGTTTTCTTTTATGAACATGCATATTTCCTTTTTTCTTTTATAGTACCTGTTTGAAAATGGTAGAATAGATAACATTTTTACTGAGCCCTATTCCAGATTTATGATTGAACTTACCAAACTCTTGAAAATATGGGAACCTACAATACTTCCTAATGGTAAGATGATTATTTTTATTTTGACTGTTTCCATATGCTTAGGTTTATGTCTATCTTTTTATAAATTGTTTTATTTTGTTTTTCTGTACTGATTCATAATATATCAGAACTTTTGAGTAAAAAGTCTTTCATATATTATTATCTTAGTAAAACTATAACTTCCATAGGATAACATGTACCGGTGCTGTTGAAAATAAAATATAACTTGGTTACATTCACTTTTTAAGAACTGTTTTTGATCTGATAGTTTACCAGTATATTTTACTTCTAGACTCTACTTATTAGCAGTGAACCTTCTTAAGTAGGTGTGGTTTCTTTTTATTTGTTTAGAGGAAGGAAGACATCTGCACACCCCTATGCACCCCCATTCCAGGGGCTTGACATGCAGCAACCAGATCCGCCTTCTTTAGTAGTTTGTAATAAGTGAACTTGTTTGTTAACAGTTAAAATTTCCTCCTAGAATTGTCTTTCATCATCTGTCTTTGGATAAATCCCTGATTCATTTCTGGTCTCAGATTCCTCAGCTGTGATTGGAGATTAAATGTTATTATACTAAGCAATTTGTGCCCCTTTCTGTTGGCTACAGTGTACCTTTGAAATATTCTGAGCAAGATAGTGGTTCGATGCTTTGAGCATTCAAAGGGGAGCTTAGGAGTATAAACTGGGAAGTAATAAATTCGTATTTGTGGATAGTCTCCCAATAGAACATAGAAGCTGTGACAAAGAGGACTGGGGAAGAGAGTACTAGAAAAGCCTTTGTCAAGGGGGCCTTGTGGGGAAAATGCACTTGAAGGTATACTGATTCTGAGAGTCTTATCCTTTTCAAGAAAAATCCCAGATAAGTTGTCATGAAGTAATCACTTTTAATATAAATTAAAATAAGAGGAGGAAACTATCTGCCTTCTGATGACCTTAACTAAAATAAAATGGAACCAGTTAACCATAAGCATGATGATCTCTCTGACCTGCTACCTGATTCTGTACAGTAAAACTGGTTTTTATGTTTTTAAATTTAGGGGTGAGGGGAATCACAGGAAGAAAAATACTTTATGGCACATGAAAATTACATAAAATCAAATTTGTGTCTAAATTTTATCGGGATATAGCCACCCTATATGTCTATCATTATCTTTATATTGACTTCAACAACAAAGTTTAGAATTTATATGACCCACAATGCTTAAAATATTCACCCTCTGAACCTTTACAGAAAAAGTTTGCCAACCCCTTATCTGAAGATGACAAAGGTTAAAACTATTTCGGGTTAATGCTCACAATGTCGGCCTGTGGAATCATTTTTTTCTTTGCGTGGTGCCTTTTCTGTTCTGTATAAAGAAGATGGGGGAAAGAGGAACAATCCATCTTTTTCTTCTTATCTGCCTTCTGAGAATTGGAGAAATGTCTGGGTCCTTAGCAGAAGCTCAGTGCTGTTTCTGACACCCCCAGGTTACATGTTCTCTCGAATTGAAGAGGAGCATCTGTGGGAGTGCAAACAGCTGGGTGCTTACTCACCCATTGTCCTCCTGAACACCCTCCTTTTCTTCAACACCAAATACTTTCAACTGAAGAATGTGACTGACCACTTGAAGCTTTCCTTTGCCCACGTGATGAGACAGACGAGGACTCTGAAGTACAGTACCAAGATGACCTATCTGAGGTTCTTCCCCCCTTTACAAAAGCTGGAGTCAGAGCCGGGTGAGTGGCAGTGCGCTCTGTGAGGTTTCTCTGTGAAGTCTTATTGATGTTCAAATAAGAGGCTTCCTCCAGAGGGGCAGCTGCAAATTCTAGAGGTAAAAGTGTAGCCTTAGTTAAGCATTGAAATGTTTTTCTCTGTTTAGGGTTAAGTTAAAGACTTTGCTCAAAATGAAAGGGATCACTTGCTTCAGTATACTTACATTGGCTTTTAAGTGAGAGGTTGATTTAATTGGTTGAGGGCAGAGCCTCAGTAATCTGCATCTAACACTCCCCAGGGAGCTCCAGTACCCGCCAAGGTTTAGAGGCACCAGAGGGGTCCATTGTTACGTTAAAAGGAATCGGCTTAACGTTTTAATTTGCTGTTTCTGAATCTTTTGACCAGAGCGCCTTTTTAAAGTTAATACTGATTGTTAAATTCTGAAGGAACTTTTAAAAGCCCGCATACCTACTACTTTTGTATACGGAAGAAGTCAGTAGTGACAATTTATAATCTTGCATTCTAAAAACAGCCTGTTAAATAAGTTTGTTTTTAAGCTTTAAAAATACTGGTATTTTAGAACTAGAAATTAAATTAATTAATTTCGACCAAAGCTGTAAGTTCTAAAATTTCCCAGAACAAGTTGTTGCTTCCTTGGGATTAAAGTAAAATACGTAATTTGAATGTGAGGATTTTAAATTATTGTACAAAAATCTATAAAGAATAAGTGTGTTGGTAGTCTTTGTTAATTTTTTTCTCAGCTGCTCCTTTACTTCAGAAAATACTAAGGTTATCTTTCCCCTCGTGTCTTTGTTTGTGCTGTTCACATAATATGCTTTTAATTGTTATTAACTGGGGAAAGGGAGGCAGCCAGTTTGCATTTCTTGTTTTCTCATTAGAGACTTGACAATATTGGAATTAAGTTCAGGTTTTTTTCCTGATTAACTAGCAAAGTCTTTCTGTTTAGGTAGCCGCTAAAGAGAAAATGGGTACATTTTGTTGAATAACCAATGCAGGAAGCTGGAGAAAATCCTGTGCCAGAGTTTTAGAGCGGTTGTAAGAAAAGAAGAATAAAACCTTTGTTGGTGTCCCATGTCCACCTGTTAAGTTTCGAAGATTGAATGGAGGCAGGTCCTGGTGGAGCAGTGGTTGGGTCAGTTGCCTCTGAAGGACACAGGCCACATACCTTGGGTTCAAGTCTGGGCCCTGGGGGAATAACCAGTGTGAACAACTAAATAAAAGTAAATGCTTCTTCCTCCTCTCTCTTCCTGCCTGCCTACTACTGCCTTCATTCCTGTCTATACCTTTCCTTTAAAAAAAAAAAAAAGAAAAAAGATTGAACGGAGAGAGTGGGAAAGAATATGTCACTCTGGTTTGTTTGATTACTCATGACATCTGCAAAAAAATTTTTTGTTACAGAAGAGGTGCAGGCAGGAGCAAAGGTGAATAGACAGGCAGGAAGAGAGAGGAGGAAGCAGCACTTTATTTAGTTGTGAGTTTTGGTTGATCCCCGGCCCTGGGATGTGAACCTGGGTCCATGGGAGGTATGTGAACTGCCCTGACTGACGTAGCCACTGGACCACCAGGGCACACTGCCAAATTATTTTGATGAAGAAGAATTTTCTCTTTAAATGGTCAGCTTTATTAAAAATTGTGTTTCCTAGCAAAGATTCCATTTCTCATAATACTGTGATAAATAGAAGAAACTTAAACAAATAAATGCCTACTATATCCTAGTGCTACATAGTAGAAATATTTTCAGATAAAAATGTGTTAGATTCTGTTCTTGATCTTGATCTCTCCTGTAGGAGAAAAACACATGAACCGTTTTGTCTGCTTTCTTTTGCTGTGACTTAAAAACCCAGAAACTGAATAATGTCTGTTAACAGTGTCAGGCTCAGGGTGGAGACATGCTTTGTGCCATGCTGCCTGAGCCTTAGTGAGCAGGGGAACTTACGTTTTATAGGACAGGGACTTTGTTATAATACCCAGTACTTCCGTACACGCTTAGTAAATATTTGTTGAATGAGTACATGAAAGGAAGGGAAGGGAGTGATAGTTCTGACTGGAAAGCAAAGCTCATTTAGATATCTTGAGACTTGAAGAAAAGACTTTTCTAATATTATTTCCTGTCTGAAGATAAACTAACTGTTGGGAAGAGGAAAAGAAATGAAGATGACGAGGTTCCGATGGGGGTGGAGATGGCAGAGAACACTGACAACCCATTAAGATGCCCTGTCCGACTATATGAGTTTTACCTGTCAAAGTGGTAAGTGATCTTCCTCTGAACCTAGTTATAGACATTTCAAAAGCAGTTTACTTTTTTTGTTTCAGATGCTTAAATATCAGAAATGTAGCTGACCTGTGACTTTAGAAAAGAATTTACCTCTGATTTCTTTCCCATGCTTGCATCTGTCTAGACATTGAACCAAGAAAATAGTACTTTCTCCTCATAATAGTTTTTCAGAAAATATCTTCAGAAGCAAGAATCAATGCCATTATTTGATTTTTACAAATGTTGCTCAACTTTTATGTGATACTTAAACTGCCATGGTTTTATTATTTATGTAGAAAAGAATTGTAGAGGAGAGGTTGTACTGCTAAACCTATAAACAGAAAAACTATTTTTAATGAATTGAAATTTTTAAGTGGTGTTTTCTTACAGAAATTTTGTCTTTAAAGTTTTAAGATATATACTAGAGCACTTATTTCTTAAAGAAATGTAATAACTGGGTTTGCTTTTTAATAATGTACATCGAGTGTTCCTGAGGTTCATTCCAGGATCCTGGGTGCTGAGCTGTGTGGTTCTCAGCCACAGTGTCACATGGGAGTTGAATTTTTTGTTATTCCAGTAATATTTTAAGTGCTGAAGTTTGTGAAAGGTCTACACTGTCTTCTTTGAACATTACACTCACTTTCTACCCAGTGTGATTTCTTGAGCGGGAGAAAAGAGAGGGAGTTGTAGGTTTCCCCGGGGAGGAAAAAAATGCATCTAAACTTAGTTATCTCTGTGGGTATATTGCTAACTTACAATGTAAGTCACAATAGGGAAAAGTTGAAAGCTACTGTGTTAAAAGGTAGTTACATATTTCCTGTACTCTCTGATCCCCAGTTTTCTGACTTTTTTTTCTTTTTTCCCCTATGGATAGTTCTGAGAGTGTGAAGCAGAGGAATGACGTGTTTTACCTTCAACCTGAGCGCACCTGTGTTCCGAATAGCCCCATGTGGTACTCCACGTTCCCGATAGACCCTGGGACCCTGGACACCATGTTAACACGTATTCTGATGGTCAGGGAGGTACATGAAGAACTTGCCAAAGCCAAATCTGAAGACTCTGATGTCGAATTATCAGATTAAAGTGGAAGTGGGGTTCCTATTTTCGTACACATTGGTATGCACCAAACTGTGAATGCATCCAGCTTTGGAGAACGATGTATAAGTCCAAGTCCTCTTGACTTGATTATAAGATAATGGAAAAATGATGACTTGTGAGCCACAGTGTGGATGTACAAATGAAAATTGAAGGAAAGAATATGAACTGAGAAATGTTCTTTGGCAGTGATACAGTTCTTAGACATCTTCAGAATGACTAACCAATTTCTCTGAGTGGTGCATAATCTTATTTTGTTTGGGAATAACAAATTGTGGAATATTTTTAAGTAAAACTGTTGTATAAAACTCTACCATAGTAACCTTAGAACTTAGAGAGGTAGCTTTGGAGTGAAACCTTGGCTGCGATAGGCTGTGAGTCGGGGGAGAATCAGTACAGTGCTGAGGGTGACATCAAAGACTGCAGGACCCAGACTTGAATACCCAATAAAAATACTCAAAAGTTTTTTCAAAGGTAGAGGGTGAAATGGTCTTGCTTTTGATTTTCACTGCCAAGCTAATTCTGTGAAGGCTAGAAAGAAGCCTCTGGTGTTTTTGCCATTGGCCCCTCACACCAGGGAAAAAGGCCTTCACTGCTGTTACACAGAGTGTTTCCCTTTCACTTTCTGGGCCTAGTCTTTCAGCTGTGGACCTAGATGTGGGTAAATTAAGGTTAAGGGGCTGAAACTCTCAAACTGATTTTCACATAGAAAATCTGTAGAGCCTGTTTGACCCAAGTGTCTTGAAATGTTTGTAGAAAACCCACTAAAATACCCATTTTTAGGGTGTCAGCCTTTATTGCTGCTGTCTCATAGCATGAGCTGTGGTACACAGAAATGGGAGTTCTACTTTTATTTTCATTTTAGCCCCCCCATGGCAGCTTTGATCTCATTGTTTAATCTTGTTTCCCAAATAATTCCTCTTATTTTGTCTTTTGCACCAGTTTCCGGAGGCCTTTTTCATTTCAAAAAGAATATTGTCTCTCCTTACTCTGGCAAACCTGTGGGTGATTCCACAAAAACACAGTATTACTTAGCTTTCAGAATTATGATCGAACAGGTCCAAGTGTGTTCCTCACAAAGCATTTGGCAGATGACCTTGCTGCCCTACAAAGCTGAACGTGGGGATTCGGGGGTTAGGACACAAAGAGACTGACTGTGTTGATATCCACAAGCAGGTCTTCTTACGGCATCACTCCAAACGCTAGCTGTTCAGTAGTTCTCTAAGGACTGCAGTCATAGGTGTATTTGGCATATTGATCCATCTCCCTGGCTCAATTCTCAGTTTCTTCTCCCTAAAATTTTGAAATAAAAACTTGAGTTGGCCAACACAGAATTTCTTTAGCCTAATTTGACCCTTGAAATAGAAATGAGAGACGTCTGAAAAGCCTCTTAGAAATTTTAACCTTGAACAATTTTTCAATGTCCCTTTTTTTAGATGGGGTTGGCAGGTGTCTTTTTTTGTTTTGTTTTGAATAAATGGAAGTCATTTAACGATGATAAAATTTTATTTTTCTATTTATTTTTTTTAAAGGAAGGGTGCAGGCAGGAATGACAGTGAGTAAGCAGGCAGGGAGAGGAGGAAGAGAAAAGTTACTTTTATTTAGTTGTTCATCTTGGTTATCTCCCACCCCCCCCACACTCCCCCAGGTCCTTGGGATGTATGTGGACTGCGCTTGGCCAGAGGTGGCCGACATAACCACTACTCCGCCAGGGCACACCCACAATAAAAATCTTAAAGTAAGCCTTTTGACATTGTACTTGATGGTTCTGTCCCTCTGCCTGTAACAAATTTCACTTTTGTTACCAAGAACTGTGTGAAAAAGTAAACCTGCCCCCTTTCTGTATAATTAATTCCATCTGTGTTTGTCATTTCTGATTGGAAAACTTCTTACTCCCAGACTTTGTTTGCTACAGAGGAAAAACAGCTGGATTGTCTGATAAGTCTGCCAATAAACTATCCAGAAACAGCAGCTGTAATAGTCCCCACTATACGAATTTTATGGTTTGTATAAACACTAATATTTTCCCCTTCTGTAGTTGTATGAAAAACAAATATTGTTGGCATAGTAGATAAATTGTTATAAAACACCAGAAAGAAAAAAAAAATCTGTACCTTTTTACTGAGAACAACCAGTACCTGCATAAATGACTGTATTAGGATTTCATTTGCATGTTAGTCCAGAGTCCCCAGACCCCAAATTAATTTCTAAAAGAAAATATTATTGGTCACTCCTCGTAAGTACAGCTGTTGATACGTATGTCAAGATTATTGGCTTTTTAATTTTTTTAGTAAAATTATGTAAAATTTCATCCCCCCTGCACCCTCCCCCCCAGGGAGGAAAAAAACACCAAACAAGAGAAACACTAAATTATCCTTTCTATTCTTTTTCATTTTGAATCACTTTTGGGTTTTCCCCTTGCAGAAACCAGAGAAATATTCCCTTAGAATAAAATAGTATATTTGTATTTGATGAGTGAGTTATTCCTTTTCTTTATGCCTTGAAAAATTTTAAAATGCTTTTTTTCTGTTTGACCCTATTGGTATAAACCAACAGACAGTAAAATTACAAAGAATAGCAGTTTTCGGGAAAATTGATTATTTGGGTTTTATTCAGTCCAGTTAACATAATTGTTTTATGGCAGAATCTTACATTTACTTTCTTTTTTTCGTCAAACAACCTGTTGAATTTATTGACCATAGTCAGAGCCTTGAAAGTTAGACATATTAGGTATGGTGTATATATTGTTTTCAGGCCAACCTTTTTGAGATTTAAAAAGCTTTCATCTGTTCAACTTGAACAACTTTGAAACTGTGAAATCAGAATAAAGGATAAATTCATTCTGATAAGTAGAAATACCTATTTACTGAGAATATGAGACTATATTTTCCATAAACTCTAGAGCTACTTTGGTATTGTACAAATATACCTTTGAATTCCATATTGACTGTTTCTTTCTACCCGCCCCATGGCAGTCCTAATTGTAAAATAAGGATTTTCAAAAAAGTCTAAAGTAAAATGAGCTTTGTAAATGAACCCCAGCTTTCTAGTAAGTTTAGAATTTAATTTTCCATGTGAATAAAAGTGTCCCCTATGCAACTGACTTCAAATTTTAGGAAATAATTATGTGATATATACCCTGTTCCTTTGCTAGTACAGGTCTCATATTATATTTTATTATCATCATTGAAAAACATAATTGAGAAGCATTGTTTCAGAATGGGGAGATTCAAAGCTTTGGACTCTGTAGTCTTTCCACTTACAATTGTATTGCTTTCGGTAAATCACATAACTTCTCCATACCTCACTTTTCTCATAAAGTGCTATCATTCTTTTACAAGGTATGTTGGCATGTGGTAGACTTTCAGGTGTCAATTTTTTTTTTATTATAACATGTAAATTGTCAAGCATCCAGTTCAGCTTTTAAATAAATCTTAATTCCCTTACTATAACCTGAACTTTCACTAAGTTCAGCACTTCTGGATTCTGTAAAATATAATACACATGATCAGTTCTATATATTTGAATCAAATATTTAGAATAAATATTGTATGTAATAAGTCACATGTGCTGAATCGTGAGCAACATCACAAAAATCTGTCAATATACTTCACTATACTAAAAATTGAAGTACTTGTTTTTATCAATAGATTTTTAAAGAGCATGTAATAGTTTTTTGTTTTTAAATCGGGGGAGAAAATCTATGAAAACTCTTACTCAGTAATGATTATATGCCATCAAAGGAACGGGACAGCTGTGCAGCGGAAGTTTCCCCTCCTTCCTCCACTAACGGAACCCTTCCTTCCACATCCTGGCTGGGGAGGGCTTCCTTGGTAACACGCTGTGGTCTCCAGGCTTCCTAACAAGTAGGTTGCAAACGTGGGACTGAATTTTGAGCAGCAGAATTCAGCTTGTGACTGCCAGGCCACATCCCTTAAAAGAAAGGCATTGTCCTGCCCGTTTCCCCTTTCCTGTCGCAGAGGTGACTGGTCAGGCAGCCCAGTTTTGTGTATGTGGGAAGAGACAGAAACTCTTGATCTTACTCATGTAAGTGTTGTCTGGTCTCCATTAAAGCAGCCAAACCAGTGTCATAAGCAATAGGTCTACTAGTCCAGTGTTGTTGAACATGCACCTGGAAGTGCTGAACCAGACCATAAATGAAAAGGAGATTATCAATTTAGGAACAAAGCAAAAAATGGTGTTGGCTTTTTTTTTGTTTGTTTTTAAGGAAAAATGCAGGCAGGGATGAAGGTGAGCAGGCAGGAAGAGAGGTAAAGAAGCATTTTATTTTATTTTTATTTTGTTGTTCAGTATTGGTTGTTTGCCCCGCAGCTGGGATAGAAATTCAGCTGGGGTGGAAACTTGGGTCCTTGGGATGTACATGGATTGTGCTCCTTTGGAGGTGGCTGACCTAACCACTACCACACAGGGACACACCAAAATGTTATTTTTAAATCATCATTTTGTTGTTTTTAAAGGAAAGGTACAGGCAGGGATGAAGGCAAGTAGGCAGACAGGCTGGAAGAGAGAGGAGGAAGAAACATTTAATTTCATTTTAGTCGTTCACACTGGTGGTTTTCTCCCTGAACCTGGGACTCGAACCCAAGGGTGTGTGGCCTGTGTCATTTGGAGGCGATTGTCCAACTACTGCTCCACCAGGGCGCTGCTTATGTCATTATTTTGAGTTCAGGAACATCTAAATAAAGACCGAGAGAGGTGTACTCTGGTGGAGTAGTGGTTTAGGTCAGTTGCCTCCAAAGGACAAGGCCACATATCCCTGGGTTCAAGTCCCAGATCTGGGGTTTGTGGGGTACACAACACACAACCAGTGTGAACGACTAAAATGGAAATAAAATGAAGTGCTTCTTCCTCCTTTCTTCCTGCCTGCCTATTGGCCTTCATTCCTGCCTGCACCTTTCCTTTAAAAATAAAAAAATCATCAAGCCAAACAAGCATTAAAACAAAAATGAATTTCAGTATGCCAGATACAATAAAGTGCTTCCTCCTCATGCCTGCCTGCCTATCTCCTTCATTCCTGTCTTCACCTTGCCTTTAAAAACCAAAACCAAACCAAACTAATAAAAAAATCCCACATATTTTTCTATGTGGGCAATAGCCAATTAGATATGTAGTAAATAGGAAAACATACTATTTCAAGGAGCACTGAAAACAAATATTAAGTACTAATATACAAAAGCCTTGTGCTTATTTAGTAGGTGGTGTTGGAAAACTTGACTTTTTACATGGGAAAAACGAAATGGGTTTCTTACCTAGCATTTTGCCTTGGTGGGCTTGACGGACTAAAGGTCTAACCGTGAAAGGTAAAATTATAAAGTTAATAGAAATATAGGAGTATATTGTGGTCTTGGGGAAGGAAAGGGCTTAAATAAAATCCCCAAAGCGCAAATCGTATGAAGAAAAAAGGAAAATTAATTGTACTGTAGCAAAATTAAGAATTTTTGTCAATAAAGATGACAAATGAGGGGTTCAGAGAAGACACTTGTAATTGTGCAGAACTACCAAAGGATTTATGTCAAATACACAAAAAACCCTGCTGAATTATAAAGAAAATTGAAGAAATAATATTTCATTCATAGAAGACAAACCCAAAAGAGGAACAAGTATATGAAGAGATTCAATCACATTAGTAATTAGGATTCTTTTTCTTTTTTCCCCCTCAAAGCTCTTACTTTAAATCCTTGAGACAAAAATTAGAAAAAGAGGTAATCCCAAATGTTTCTGGTGATATAAGTCTATAAAAATCTTACACATTGCAAGAATAAGTGTAGAACTATGTAACCATTCTGGAGAGCATCTCAAAAGCCAAAGTAGTTTGGTAGTTTTACTAAGAATCACTCCCCTTTAAATAAAATAGCCATCATGCTTTTTTTCCTGTCTGTATAATTAATTTTAATCATTTCTCATTAGTGAACTATATTAATGGATTTTTCTTTTATTGAGCCATCCTTGCATTCCTTGATAAAACCCTAAATGATTATGATTTATTATGTGTACACATATATGTGCACACTATTACTGGATTAGACAGAACCTTTAAGAAACATTCCCTTTCCATTCCTAGTTTATGATGAGTTTTTCTTTCAATGATAAGTGTAACTTACAAATGCTTTTCTTGAACAACTATTTTAATAGTGATCTTACTTTTTCTGCCCTTAATGCTGTGAAGTACATTGAATTTCATTAGTGTCGTTACTCGTGAATTCCTCGGATAAACCTTGGTCAATTAAAAATACACACATATTGTTAGGTTTGACTAGCTGACACATTTAGTTTTTGTTTTGTTTTTTGCATCTTTAGGCATAAGTGAAATTTAATTTTGCTTCTTGGATTTTCATCTGATTTTGGAATCACTGTTACACTAGTTTAAAAAAGAATTGGGCAAGTTTTATTCATTTCCCATTTTGTAGAATTTATAAAACTTCTGTTGTTGAAAGTATATACAAACTATACAGTTCTTAAACGTTTAATATTTATCCCTCTATGGGAAGATCTTTGCCATTTTTTTTATTTAATGTTTATTGGTCTAGTCAAGTTTTTGATGTCTCATCAGTTTTTCTACAAGTTTCTCATCTTTGTCTCTGTGTTCAGGTTTATTAGCATATGGTTCATAATTTCCTTCTTCCAACCTATATTTTTGTATTGTTTTTTGATACTGTTTTCTCTCTTTCGCGATCAGTCTCATCTAAATCTTTTTGGAGAACCAGCATTTGGCTGTCAGCTTTGCCTTTTCTATTTATTTTACTTTATTACTGTTTTTCATTTCTTGGGTTTTTTTCCCATTATTTATCCTTTAAATTATTGAATTGCACAGTTACCTTATTAATAATCATTTTTGATACTGAAGAATGATTTCTTGAAAAATGATCTGAAATCTATAGTTTTTCCCTTGCTGAGTTTGCTTAACTATGTTTCCAGATTCAAACTCTGTGATGATAGAGACTTCCTCATTTCCGTTTTTACACAAGAGTTATCAATGCCTCCTAGTCCTTGCCCACAATTGAGTCAGTTTTTAGACTGCTTCAGGTATACTACATCCATGACATTTATATTCTCTTGATTGTTCTTTGTATATAATCTTTTCTTTTTAGCATTGAATTTTGTTTTCTCAGATATTACACTAAATGTAATACTATATATTTATAAATATATGCATTATATATTTCTATACCATATATAAATTACTATAAAATAAATGCTATTAGTATTATAGATATTCTAAATATTGCTGCTCAGCTTTCTCTTGGTTAATATTTACCTGATAGTTTTTTTTTCCCAGTTTTGCTCTAAATTGTTAGATTTAAAAAGAAATTCATACTGAGAATTTAAGATTTTCCCCAAATATCAGTCTAGATTCCTATTTCACTCATTAGGGTGTGAGCTGACCCTTGCATTATTTTGCTTTTCAAATTATTTTAGATTCGACCAATGGAAGCCTTTTCTGGCTGGCTCCGTGCCCTTTCTTGTTTTCAGTATCTATTTTCTCAAAACAAGATGTTCTAGCATCATTTTGTACTTTGCCTGATCCATGCTTGGAATCAGCCACTTCTCCACGGAGCTTAGTACCAAAGCACTGGCTGGGTACACTCACTGCTGTGCGGTAAACTCGCTTCTGTGCCCACCAGTGGATACACTCAGTCCATAAAAAAGGTGCACGAACAGTGAGAAACCCAGACCGTTACAGGCACTTACCTCACCGGATAACTGACTTGCGCAGTGTGATACCGTCCCCTGCTGCCTCACTCGCGCCGCCCCTCACCTCACCGCAGGCACAGGGCGGGGGCACACTGCCCACCCCACGGACTCTGCCTGACACTGCATGCGGGAGGGAACGTACAGATGGTAAGGAGTTGGGGGGGGGGGGTCCTGTCTTCAGCCGACTCTAAGATGTTCACACTCATTGTAACTACTGCTCTTAGAACTTAGTCCTGCTGACTTCCCAGTTTCTCCTTACTGCATTCCTGCCCCCTTGCTTTGCACTGAGTAGCGATGGAAAATTTTCTTCTACCTGTTGAGGAGTAAATAGATTCTAGTTTAATTTTTACTGAGTTATTCATCATATTTGCAAATTCTTGGTTTAACCACTACCTAAATCTTCCTAGTCAGACTTCATTATACTCTTAAGTTCCTTTGGTCTTGCCCGCCCTTACCATGCTAGTATGTTTCACAATTTTGGTTCTGGATCGTTGATATACTTTCAAGTATTTTACCCACTTTGGTCCTAGGCTTGTTTCAGGCTTCCAACTTTTTTCTTAAAGGAAAGGGCCAGGCAGGAATGACGGTGAAGAGGCCGACAGGTAGAGAAAGGAAGCAGCACTTAACGATTCTGTCTAGTTGTTCATCTCCGCAGGCCCCAGGACCGAACCGAGTTCCTGACACGTGCGGCTGTGCCCAGCTGCCGCTCCACCAGGGCGGGCCTCCGCCTGCAAATTCCAAATGTCACTTTGCTCGCCCTCACTTCCTGTATCTCTTCCAACATCTAAATGTATTTTTCATATTCGATCATTTTAGGGAATTTTTCATTTAAATTGTATTGAAGGAACATTGCACTGTAACGTTTCGCAGGTTTGTGTCGTCGCTGTAAATCCACCTCTGTGTCATACATGACGTTCACCACCCTCACCAGGAATGTGGATCTTTTGTGAAAATTATCCTGAAACCTTGTATCGCTGAGAATAATTTTTTTGAGGGAAAAAGTGGAGGGAGTGAGAGGAGAAAGGGAGCATTTTATTTAGTTATTTTGGTGACCCCACTGAGGAGCCCTGGGGCTTTACATTACCCACACCTCAGATGCATCCAGAATATCTTGTTACACTCGTGTTTAAATGAGCTTATCTTGATAACAACTTCGAGTTCAAAGTTCTTTTACTTTTTTTTTAAGGAAAGGCACAAGCAGGAAGAGAGCAGAGAAAGGAGCACTTGAATTCAGTTGTTCACATTGGTTCCCGCCACACACACCCCTACCAGGGGCTTGAACCCAGGTCCTCGGGATATATGTGGACTGCACCTGGACGCTGTGCTGTAACACTGTTACACTTTCTTCAGCTTTTTGGAATCATAATTCCTTTGTCTTTGATCTAAAGATACTGTTAAGAAATCTGCTGTCAGTCTAATTCTTGTTCCTTTGTAATTTGTATGTTCTTTATCTCTGGGAGCTTTCAGAACTTTGACTTTTCTAAGTGGTCTTAAATGTCTTTCGCTAACAATGCTTCTGGTTGGACATTGTTCTTTCAGGTTAATTCTGGTCTACTTATTCAAATATTTCTTCCTCCACTTTTTCCCTTTGCTGCTAGGACTCCTGTTTATGCGGGTGTTGGGCTGTGCGCATGTCCATCTCCTCTCTTCCTGTTTCCTTTTGGTGAAGGAGCTCAGGATGATCAGCTCACTGCCTGGCGTTGATTTGTATCTGTCCCTCTGTCCCATTCATTGTTTTTCAGGCTTGAGAATTCCATCTGCTTTGTGTTCCTGTTTCACAGTGCATGTGTATGTATTCCCTCTATTTATTTTGCTTATTTTTAATTCAGGCTTGCTTTCCTTTCTTTGGGACCAGGGTTATACTCCTCAGGCAGCGTCAGGTTTATGGTTGTGAGCTCATCTTCCTTCAGAGCACCAGCTCCCATGTCTGTAGTATTTATCCATGAAAGGCCAAGAGGCCAGGCTCTATCGTAGCCCTCCCAGTCAGCTAACGGGGAAGGTAATGACTTTCAGGCACCTCACAGTGAAGTCACTGCTAGCTACTCCATCCACCGCAAATTCTCATTTAATGCCAGCCACCAAGAAAGAAAGAAAGCAGTTCCTAGTTGTTACCTGCTAGTCTAATGCCACCCCTCTTTTGACCCCAGCAGAGCTCTGGTAGTGGCCCACTGACACCAGTGGTAGCTGACTGTCCCGTGGGCAGCGCGGGTAGATTCTCACTGAGAGCCCACCTTCCCTGACAGTGTAGGACAACTTCAGTCTCCTTGGGGCTCTGATGGGATTTGGGGGGAACTTCTTGTTGGATTTTGTTTTGGTGGTGGTTCCTCGGATTTGCAATGTCCTACTGTGGTGTTTTTCTAGGGCTAAACTTGGGTGGGGGATGAGAGCCAGTAGTTGCCTGAGCTGTTTCCTCGCTTTCCAGGAACTAGAACCCACAGTGTGTGTTTATTACCCTTTCATTTCAATCTGTTATATTTTAGGCATTTCTTGTTTTATGCAATCCTTTAACTTCTGTTTAGAGGTGGTGGTGGTGGTTTTAATATGCAGTCCGAAACTCCTGCCTATTAAGTGGTACATTTTTATTGCTGGTTCTTCTCCGTCCATTCTTGCTGTTTGGTCGATTTTAATTTTAATTATTTTTCTTTCCTTGTCAAGTTTAGATGTTTCCTATGCTAGGTTCTGAATTTTTAGTTATTTTCTCATTATTTCTAACTTGAATGCATGACTTAAGCTCTAAAGTTAATCAGCATTTTACTGCTTTCCTATGGAAGGATGTCAATTTCAAGTGCTACGCAGACCCCGACTTGTATGTTACTGGTCAGTATTTTAATTCCATGTCCTTGTTCTACTCAAGTAGAATAAGCTGGGACCTTACTAGGCAGTTTCCCATTGGAGTGTCAATCAGCTCAGCAGTCACTAAGTCTGCCATTTTCTCCCATTTTCAGCCTTCCTTTGAGAAGCCATCTCTTCCCGTCTAGGCTCGGTCAAATCTGTGTTGGGCTCTACGGTACAAACCAGCTACTGCTGTAGGGATATGACAGCGAATATGACACTGGTAAAAGCAATGGTACTTCTGGCTTCATTTGCCTTTCTGAAATTTCCTTGGGAATCTGCGAGAAACTCCCTTTCCCTTTCCCTTAATAAGACCATTTAACGGTATGTTAAGCAACTACAGACTGTTAAATAAAAAGCTTGGCCAGAACAAAAAATGGATGACATTGGTGAGATGCTAAAGTTTATGATTTTTTGTAAAACAGGAATAGGGTAGTGTTTCCAAAGAGGACTGTTTACAAGTACTTCATGCTTTTGAGAGCGAGAGTTTGGGATTTTTGAGGTTAGGTAGGGTGCCGTGTTCTTGCCTGTGAGACAGCCGTGCTTGTGGTTCTCTGCAGTGGCCGCTTGCTGACATTAGTCACTGATGTCACGTGTTTGAAGCTCGCTGGTCTCCATGTAAGAGCGAGGGCTGGAGTCTCCCTCTGGTGCGACAGCCCCCGGTCTTCTGCCTCTTACACCCACTTGTCTCCTCATCTGTGCAGTCGGAAGTGAGACAGGAGACACAGCTGAGGAAGAGGCACATGAGTCGCTGGAGTCCAAGACGGAGCAGGTCTCAGGGAAAGAGACTGGGCACCGGGTCTCCTCGAACTCTGGGAGGCATCACCTGGGAAAGCTCGTGCTATGTAACGGGATGGCACCTTACTCTGCGTTGATTCTTTTCTTTCGTTAGCTGACTGGTAAATGACGAGAAAAAGTGACAACAGGTGCTCCCATGACTGTTTCAGGCTCTGCGGTTCATACTAGGCGTCCAAGTCTGACAAATGACATTGTTTTCTTTAAAGACAGTGGGTCTCTTCGGAGGTTCTGGGTATTGGTGATTCCTTGCAGCTTATAAAGATAATGACTTTCTGCCATGTAGCCATATTTCCAGTTAAAAAATACTGAAATGAAGCCATTTAGAACACAAAGTTTGGATTAAACACTTTTTGCACTGGATTTGTCCTGGCTCTTCCTTTAAGCAAGATGGCAGAAAAGAGTGATGTGAAAGTATGTTCAGTTTTCTGGGGTAGAAGATACAGGAAAGAGAAGAGATAGCTCCTGTCAACAGCAGAACACCCTCCAAACTTGTGCCTCCCCACAGAACACGGGACTGGACCCAGGAGTTTAAATCTCAGATTACTGCTTAATCCCCTCCGAGCTCTCAAACCACACACTGAAGGCAAACATGATTGCCACTTAGGATCCCTAAGCATGTTGCCCTGTCCTAACGGAGGATAAGTTATCTGCTCTTCCGGAAATGTAGGAAAAGCATGTGACCTATAAACTATATAGCCAAGGGCTGGGTGTGTCACCCTCCAGCTGTCCTTCCTGCTGCCCGGGTGGCTGGCCGGCTCAGAGCCTGAGCTGAGGCATCCTATCCACTCAGTAGTTCACTCGGCCCAGGAAGGCCTGTCGCAGAAGAGACCTGCCCACAGTCTTAACACCAGCTATTTTTCAGAATCAATTGTCATATGACCATAAAGCTTATTTCTCTTAACAATCTAATGGCCATTCTTCGGGGCATCTCTCTTCTAGAGGGGAGTTCAGGGACCAGGCTCCCTCCATCTTGTGTCTCACAATGGCCTCAGATTCCCCCAAGTACTACTCTCATCTGGCCAATAGAAAAAAGAACAGAGGAAAGAAGTGGGGCTCACACATAAGTATTAAAGGGTCAGGGATGCAGATGGAACACCTCTTCTGCCCATATTGTGCAGGAGAAGAGAGATGCTGCTTAGCGATGTCCTGCAAAGGGACTCTGATTTAGTGAATGGCTGATCTTTATCACATTCAGCTTCAAAGATCATTCCCTGAGGTGATGAAAACGTAAGGGGTAAGCGTGCCCTGTTGGCTCAGGCACAAATCTGGTATGTTAGAGGTGAGGAGGGAGGGAAATTTAAGGGTAGCTCAGAAGTTTAGACTTGGGCACAGCAGCAGCTTGCCAGGTAATTCTGGTATCTGCTCCGAGAATTGTATAGGAGGCGGGCGAGGCCTGGCCCCACGAGAGTTAACTGGTTCTGTTCCTTGTAACAGTCCCCTACCCCTACAGTTACCGAACCTGAGCAGTCAGAGAGCCCCTTTGGGAAGGGGAGCTCTCTACTTTGAAACTGAGATAAAATTATAACCTTCAGCTCAACTCCAACATCATGGGAAACAAAAAAGGAAAACTGGAACTACATCAAACTAAAAAAAGCTTCTTCACAGTGAAAGGAAACATCATCATAACAAAAAGCCTTCCAACTGGGAGAAGATATTTCTGACAAGGGTTTAACATCCAAAATATACAAAGAACTCATAAAACTCAGTAACAAAAAAACAAGCAATCCAATCGAAATACGGGAGGAGGCACTGGAGAGAGATTTTTTCCGAAGAGGATATACACAGATGGCCAGCCGGCACATGGAAAGATGTTCCTACTCCCTGGCTATCTGGGAAATGCCAGTCAAAACAAAGAGCCATCATCTTACACCTGAGAGACAGACTATGATCCAAAAGTCTGGAAACAACAAATATTGGTGAGGATGTGGGGAAAAGGGAACGCTTGTACACTGCTGGTGGGAGTGCGAATTGGTGCAGCCCCTGTGGAAAACTGGAGATTCCTCAAAAAGTTGAACATGGAAATTTCATGATCCCACCATTTCACTTCTAGGTGTTTAGCCAAGATACAAAAGCACCCATCCGCAGAGATGTGCGCATCCCCATGTTTATTGCGGTCCTATTCACAGTAGCTAAGAACTGGAAATTAACTAAGCGCCCAACATCAGATGGCAGGATAAAGACGATGTGGTGCAAATATACAATGGAAAACACTACACAGCCCGTAGGAGAGATGCAACCCTGTCATGTGAATCACCATGGATGGAACTAAAGGGGATCATGCTAAGTGAAATATGTCAAAAGAAGATAACAGATGACCTCACTCACAGGTGGAATGTGAACAGACAAAACAAAGAACAGATGAAACAAAACCAACCCTTAGACACTTGCAACTGAACTGAGGTGACCAACAGGGAATAGGATGGGGCGGGAGGAAGGTAAGTGGGGGCGGAGCCCCCTGGACAGTGGTGAGACCACCTGGTGATGTGGTGGAGGGCAGGGTGTGTGGACATACATCTGAGGAATGGGGAAACTGCACATATGGGGAACCTCCTCATGAGTTTATTTTAATGTGTAAAATCAAAGTTACTGCAATAAATTTTTTTTTCCCAAAAAACAATTATAGCCTTCAGTGGTCAGTAGCTGAGATAAATAAATGAGGTGCAGAGAAAACAAAATCCTACAGAGCCATAAGTCCTTTAAAGCTCTCCCAACACAGCCGCCTCACTGCACCCTCCTCCTGTCCGCCTGCAGTCTGCACAGCAGGAAACCTGTGCCCTTCACCCGGAGAAGCTCCCCGCAGATATGGGCTTGTCCTTCTCTGGAGATCTTACTTTGTGCTGCCCTAAATATGTGCTCTTAGGCCAACTGGTTTCCAAATGTGGTCCCTGGACCATCAGCACAGTATCTCCTGGGAACGTGTTAGAAAGGCCTGTTCTCAGGCTTCCCCCGCAGACCTGCTGTCAGACTCCAGGGCGGGCCCAGCAACCTCGTTTAACAAGCCTTCCAGGTGATTCTCCTCCAGACCAAGCACAGGCTTTGCCAGGCCTGGTTCTAGTTCTGTTACGTGAACTTGCTCTGCTTTGGCTTCTGTAGCTGTGGAAACAGTCAATACTGCCCACCCTTGGTGTGGTTTTATGCTCAGGGCCTCAAGTAGAGTATGAACTCAGTGGCCTTCTGCCCACCTCGCTGGGAGTCCAAGACTGCAGCAGCCCCTCCTGCCCTGCAGACCCCGCAAGCCGCTCCATGAACATGCAGGGAGCACATCCGACCACGAGCAACCCTTACTGCTATGGAATCCAAAAGGGTACGAGCAGGCGCCATTCTAAAGGCCATACTGTGGGCATCAGGACAGTGTCATCCAGCTGGGCCACAGTTTTGTTGACAAAAGATCTGGAAGAAAGGGCCGAAAAATCCCTCTCCCTGAAAGCTGAAGGCCACCGCTGGCACGGCAGGGGCCTGGGCGGTGCTGTCCACCAGCCGCAGGTGGGATGCCAGGCCCACGACCCCCGCTGGAACCAGCTGCCACAGAGCACTCGTGATCTGAGCCAGTGGAAAGGTCAGCGATGCGGCACAAAGTGGCCGCCCAGCAGACAGGCACACAGTTAAATAGCATGTTTAATCATCTCACAACAGACAGCGGTGTAAACTGTGAGTTTCTTTTCATAAAGTCCCTCCAAAGCTGTTCTCAGCACCCAGACACCATGGCTGAGGAACAGTGGCTGGGCCAGAGGGATTCGGCAAGTCTCTGTTCCAAGGAGCTGAACGTCTTTCCAAGTCAAAGTTGCCTTGTGAGGAGCTGAGAGTCCTCTGGAGTTGATCACAATCACTCTAACACACACACACACACGTGCAAGGGACACAGACGGGATACGACGACAGACGGACAGAGGAGGACACCACAGTGAGCAGTCACACACATGCATTCTCGTGCCGCAACATTCCAGTCTTGTGTGCTCTCCTCCAGCACAGGGAGCGGGGGTCTGGGCCCCGAAGCAGCCAGGGCTGATCAAGAGGAGAGGCCGCCTGTGTCCAGCCGAGCTGCTCAGCCAGCCAGCCAGCCAAAAGGGCTCTCTCCACTCCTGAAACAGCCGGTCCTCCCCTAATCTTGGGCCAGGCACTGTTTCTGCATGCCCGGCTGGGCATCAGTGATGAGAGAGGGCACTCTGATCCAGAAAAGAAGAAAGGGTGTGCCAGTGGGCAGGCTCTGGAGCCAGGAGGCCGGTGGGCTGGGCTCTGTACCCAGGAGAGGGGGCACAGCTGGGCCTCTCTGCAGGTGCCTGGGGAGGAGGCCAGGCATTGGCTGTGTCTACCCTCAGAGCCAGGGAGGGGTGTGCAGAAAAAGGAGGCCCTGAGGTGAGGATCTAGGGGGGCCTACCATATAGGTGCAAAGAGGAACCCTCTTCATTCACAACTCCGTTAGGTCCTGGAAAATGTCTCTGGATCCAAGTAATTGGTTCTGTTTGGGACTGGCCAGCACGTGCTGGAGAAAAGCTGCCCACAGACATGGGGCACTGCCAGCCTGCACCCTGAGAGACAGACCAGGTGGCTACAAGATCTCCTTTCGTGGGCTCCAGCTCTTCAGCGGGGTCTGCCCGTTCGGCACAGAACCATTCTGACCATGCAGGAGCTTTCCCTTGTCTCGATCTGGCCAGGTGAAGATGGCGTCGTCACTGTCCAGCTCCGACTCGGAGTGCATCAGGCTGCTGCTCAGCACTGCGCCTTTCTGCTTGATGCCTGCAAGGGAGGTGAGAACCAGCTTGGACCACAGCCTGCACCCTCCTTCCAGCCTCGGGGAAAGTCATGGTCCCCTCGCAGTGGGAAGGAGGCTTCTCCCAGTCCTGGCTAGCAGGCACAGCCCCACGAGGGAAGTCAGCACAAGAGTGTACTCCAGACCGAGACTGGGGAGTAGCGCAACTCTATCTCCAGCACCTGCTGGCTTTGGTCAGTGCCGGCAGCGACAGTCTCGTCTTTCTCGTGTACATGTGGGATGTTCTATCATATCCCCTTGTGACTAGAAAGCACAAGAAAGAACTCAGACCCGAGAGAATGAGCTTTTTCACAGGAGTCTGGCTCAGCAAGGAGGCAAAGTGCCAGTTCCCAACACTGAGCGAGAGAAGCCCCTTGAGGTGACGGCTTTGCAGGCCCTCCTGCTCTCGGCTTCTCTAGCTTCACTGGGCGGTGCTGGAGGTGGGAAAGGCGGCATGAAGCTTGGAAAGGTCCCCCCTACTGGAGAGGCTGATTGAACTGGGGTTTTCCAGGGACAGCCCAAGCCATCAGCTCATCAGAACACACAAACAAGGAGCCCTAAGAAGCACCAAAGGTCAGAAACGATGCCCGAGAACCTACAAGTCTTATAGTCACCCCAACTATGTTTCCCTCCATCTGGTAATAGCTTTAGGGTGGACCCCACCCACCAGCAAGGTGACTGCCCTCTGGATGCCAGAAAACACTGCTTCAGAGAAAGCAAAAGGTAGACGGAGAACAGGACTAGAAACAGGAATGGCCAACAGTACAGCTGGCCGTGCCGAGTCCCGGTACTTCTCATCCTGCCCCACTGCCCACCTCCCAACGGGGGATAACCTACCTTTCCAAAAAGGTGACCAGTCATGTTCGGTGTTTGACCTCTCGCCACCCAACACTCACTCTCCCTCCACTCGCCCCACCCAGACCCCTCAAAAACACTGAAAAGAGTATCCTGACAGGCTTCTCAGACATGTCCCTTCCTCGCCTGGCGGGACAAAGGCTGTGAGTGTGGAGGGCAACCAGACTCGTCCATCACTCAGGAACCACATCCCACGGCTCTGTTCACACGCTGGCCATCCGAACTCTGGGCTCAGGCAAGGCACATGCCCAGCCTCGCCCACCTTGAGGGTCCAGTTCTGGGATGCACGGTGGACAGACACGCCTCCCAAGCCTCAGATGGCAGTGCAGCAAGGCCAGAGAGGACCAATGTCCTGGGTCTCTCCCATGTGGTTAGGGGGACAGTGACCAATATAAAAGCCAAGCTGATGCACCCTGGTAGAGCAGCAGATTAGTTGCCTTTGCCAAGAGCACAGGCCACATACATCCCAGGGACCTAGGTTCAAGACCTGGGGCCTGGGTGAAAGCCAAGATGAACTGAATAGAATGAATAAAGTGCTTCTTCCTCCTCTTTCTTCCTGCCTGCACCTTTCCTTTAAAAAAAAAGAAAGAAAACAGAACCAAGCCTGGGGAGAGTCAAGGTTCTCAGAACCTTTGCTTTGCACCATAGATGAAATACCTGCTGTGCCTCTCTGTGCCCTCTGGGGCACGTCTCCTTCCAGCACCCACCAAAGCTTGCCTTCTTCCCAGGGCATCTGGCCACAGCTGCAGTGGACAGGAGCCTAATGGGAAGAAGCTCCCGACGGCACCGTGCATGGCACCCCTCCCAGCAGCTCCCGCTCTGCTTGAAGGACAGCGGCCTTCCCCCGCGGGTGGTGTCAGTGGGGTCTGAACACACACATGTTCTGTGACACAGCAACTCCACACGAGTCCACCAGTGGACACGGACAAGACTGTTTACAGCGACCCAAATGGAATACAAGAGCCCAAACGTAAAGATCACAGTGACCTCTCAACAGTACACCAGTCAACTAAACACCACACAGCAGACGGCGTAGCCAATGGCATGAGCACTGCTGCCATCAGCAGCTCAGCTGACTCTCAAGTGTGTGTGAAAGGAGCCAAAAGATCCAGTTTACATAAAAATCCTCTCAGATACTAGAAGTAAATTGCAGGGAAAGAAGCAGGAAGGGGTTCTTCTAGGGGCTGATTACATGGCTTGTCCACTTGAGAATTCGTCAAACTGTGCTCATGACTGTCATTTCGTAGGTCCAGCCTAGTGTAAGTCAATAGTTTTGAAAAAACCAACAGACTAAACAAAACAGACCCAAACCCACAGCTGCAGAACGTCAGCCACGGCCCCAAGGGTGGGCGCCCCCAAGCTCCGCCTGGAGGCCATGGGTCCCAGGAGCCCAGGCGCATTCAGGTGGGCCCGCTCTGTCCCCACAGCTGCTCCTCGTCCCAGCTTCACCGGCCCCCAGCAAACCGCACATCAGCTTTCTCTGCAACATGGCCCGAAATCTACGCTTCTTCAGGCTGAACTTCTTTGGTTCTACACCACACGTACACAGTGTGGGTCCCACTGACCCCGTCCTACTTGTGTCTGCTTGGATCACACCCAGTCATCTGCAGCTCTGTTCTGACAAGACCGGTGGGACCTGCGCAAATCCACGTGCACTCACCATTCCCCTAGAAGACAGAAGAGTGAGCACGAGGCCCTGATGACCCCTACCTGGCCTCGACTTGGTTACCCAGGTGCAACTGGCCACTCTGGCTCTCACTGGCCACCTCTCCATTCACTAGAGGACCGCAGGCCCCCAGCAGGCTCCCTCCCCATTTGGCCTCATCAGCCCAGGCCCCTGGGTGCTATCACTCAGCTTTCCCTTCCTGCTTGCCTCAGAAGAGGTGTGCTAACCCCTTTTATCCTCACTCTTTCCCCCTCCCCTTCCCCGGCTTCCTCTCTCCTCCACCCCCCACCTCCTTAGTAACCCCACCTTTATCATCACCATCTCTGAATGCCTCATGCAGGAACCTTGCCCTCTAACCCCACCCTCTTCCCCACTTTCATTGTCCAACTACTAAAAGGACTTAAGTAAATAAATGGGCCTTGGTTTCCTCCCCACTCACTCACTCCCTAAATAACCTGCACTTCCATGTTCTACCAGAACAGACCACAAACCTCTCCGGTGTCACTGCCACTTCTACCCTCTGCTTCCACAGCAGCGAACACCACTGACCGCTGACCGCTGCCCAGCGAGTTTCCCCTCCCTCCTGTGTGGCCCTCAAGCGCCTCAGCCCTGCACTTCCCGTCTCCCACATCTGCCCAGAAGGCATGTGACCCACTTTGGGGCACTGATCCTCTCCAGCAGACAGACGCCTCTTACATTGACACTCCAGTCCTCACTGTTCTGCTGAGTTCAATTAAATTCGTCGGCACCAGATGCTCCAATTCTGTCAACAGTGCTATCGCTCTCTCAGGTCAGAAGTCAGGCTTCAACGTATATTTGAAGACAAGTGAAAGTCAGTGTCTAAAACTCACAGGGTGTAAACCAACGTTACTTCAATTAAAAACAAATCAACCTTGGCCCTTCCCACCCCTGCAGCCCACTACCACGGCGCTGTCTCAGCCATGATCTCGTCCTCCCTGACCACCGCCAAGCCTCCAGCTGCAAGCTGGCCCTTTTAATTGGTTAAATGTTGCGCATGAAAACTAAACTAATTTTAGCTCTTTCCAAATGTCACTTCTAATCACCATTAGGACAAATGCTGAGTTCCTGAGGGTGATATTCAGAATTTTCCAAACTTCTGGTCCCTGTCAACCTTCCAACCTCATTTCCTCAATCCCATTAATAATTGTCCTACATCAAACACCTGATCTTCTCCAATATTTGCTCTGGTCTTTCCCACCCAGTTCACAGAGGCTCAAATCAGAAGCTTGGGCACCATCCTGCCTTCTCTTTCTCAGCCCCTGTATCACTAACTTCATCATACTTTCTCCGAACTGCACCTGAAACCTGTCTCATTATCTCTTCACCTTTCTGCCGTAATCTGGACCCTCTTACCCCTTACCCCTCCAGCTCCTTCGCATGGCTGTCACAGTCATCTTTTTACAACGAAAAACAAGCACACCATTCATCTCTCTCACAAGCAATCAGCAGCTCCCCTCTGCTCTTAGAAGGGACCCACAACAGAGTCCCTGCTCCGTTTGGCTTCACTCCGCTTCCCATGCTGGTCGTGTCCGCCCGCCCGTCACCTGCAACAACCTCCTGTGCCCTCTGCTGCTGCCATTGCTGGGCCTGCGCCAACGCCGCTTCTTTGCCTGGAGAGTTTTTCCCAGCTGTTTCCCTGGCTAACTCCTACTTAACCTGTGGGTCTCAGCTTCAGTGTTGTTCTCAGAAAGACCTCAGTTGCCACTTTGTGTGGGCATGTTTAAGGTCTGATGGAAGTCACACGGAGTAGTCGCTTTGGACACGATAGTGTAACCAGTGTTGGCATTGGGCCTGGCACACAGTGCACTCAACCCATATCACAGATGAATAAGACAGTTCTGCCCTCAAGGGTTTCACTGCCCAGTAAGGAGACAGACAAGCGCATGACTAACAGAACAGACCGAGAGAAACGCTGAGACAGACACGTGGGAGAGTGACGAGGTGACTTCAACTAGCAGGCTAAGCGAGGGATGCAGAGGAGCTTTCTGGACAGAGATGAACCGAGAGAATGTGTTCAGAAAAGGGGAAGAGTCAAGATCTCAGAAAAGCAGTAATGTAAGCTCACCAAGGCCAAAGCTCTACCAGCCCAAAAGTTCTGTCTTTATGTACTGCAAGTAGTAAGTCATTGAAGGATTTCAAGGGGTGGAAAAAACCTTGTCAGTCTGACATGAAAAAACAACCTTGGCTGCTGTGTGGAGGTGGTTTACACACGTTTTCACCTCTAGGCCTCTGTTCTCAGCATCCGAGTGGGATGCCCTGCCTCCACTTCCTCCTGTTCACAGGCCTGACCACCTCCAGGTCCCGCCCAGTGTTCTCTAACCCAGCTGCTTGGGGGCAGAGCCCAAGTTGCCAGGAAACTCGGTTTTCTTCTGATGTGTCTTCTCCCTCACTAGATGGAAACTCTGAGGGCAGAGCTGTGTCTTAGCACTCATTCTACCCTACAGCCTCTCCTATTACAAAGCATTAAGCATAAGAGAGATTCAATAAATACTCTACCTTCAGAGAGATTAGGAAGAGCAGGAAGTGGAGTCCAGCCCCCATAAACAGATGCCTGTCCTGTGTATCCAGAATGAATGGAAACCTCACCAAGTGCCTGAGCCCAGCCAAGGAGGGCCCATCCACCCTCATTCTCTAGCCTTGTCACCAAAAGCCACCTTGGTGCTGTGCAGTCAGGAATCCATCTGACAGATGCGCCCAGTGCACCTGGAGCCAACAGGGGAGCGACCCTCCTGCCTACTGTCAGACAGTAGCCATCTGCCAAGCACTGAAGAGACGAAGATGGGAGAGGAAGGCTGGCTGAAAAGGAGGTCACTCGGCAGACACTGGCTTCAACCCACTTGTTGCTGCCTCCCCTTGTCTGCCCAAAAAGGACAGGTGTGTCAGACCAAAGTCCTGAGCCTGACTACAGGGGACAGCTTGAAAAGCTGGACTCCAGGTGGGAAACCTGAGGGGACTGATTGGGCAAAAGGAAAGGAAAGGGCCAGGCCCTTTGCAAAAGGAACTCAATGCTGAGGAGGGCGTCCGGGGGTCAGAGCCTGCCCTGCAGGCCGCTTTGCCAGTGAGTACAAAATCTACCCTCGGTCTTTACCAGGAAGGGTACAGATGTTTTCCAGCACCAACAGCCACTAGTGACACATTTCAGAGGGCTCTGGGAAGGTGGACTCTGCACAGGGAGACTGTACATATTCAGGTGCCACACTCCCCGCCCCCAGGGCCACCACCTGCTCGGGACGCTGGCTTCAGCTCCAGGCTTTCCTGGTCCGTGGCGTCCAGGATCTTGTACTTGCTCTTCCTCTTGGGTTTTCCTTTTTGCCTAAAAAACACAATCCCCAGCCCTGCTCAGGACAGAGGTCCAGTGTGAGGTGCAGGGACCCGCAGGATGGCAGCCAGACTGCATGCAGGGCCTGTCCTGAGGAAGCTGTTCAATGGGAGGGCTGTTCCTCCTCACTCCTCAGCCAGGGAAGGTGGCAACTCTGAGTTGTTTTCAAATGCTTCTCACCAATTCGGGGAAAAGGCAAGGGAAATACGATTATCTTAGCATGGACTCACCACCGCACAGTGGCAATGAAGGAGAGACTGATTAAAAATGGAAAGAAAACAAAAATCTTATGCTTGAGGGCCATGGTTGGAGGGAAGTATTAATAAAGCCAACAAAGTTGTTAATGATGGCCGCCTTAGCTGGTGGGAATTTTTTTAATTCTTTTACTTTTCTAGATTTTATGTGAAGTTATATTGCAGGTTGAATTTCAACTCTGTCACTTATTAACTGTATCCAAGGATGATGCTATTTTCCTGACCCTGTTTCTCTATAACATACATATATATATATATATATATATATATATATATATATATTACATATCCATATATCCTATAAAATAGCGCTTGGCACTCAGTAAATGTAAAAATCATATTTATTATTAATATTGAAAAAATGTTATAATTAAATATTAAGACTAGATAGGAAGAGTCAAATGAGAAAACCTAGGACACATAATCAGGACTAACCAAAGTCTACCCTAGGAAGACACGTATAGGCATGAAGCCCAATCAGAAAGGATGCGAGGAAAATTAAATTCCTGTGTTTAGGTGTGGTGTCTGAGAGACAGACACCCTGAAGATACGTCCAGGTTCACACCCCAGACCTTCCCACTCGCACTCGGCCACATTTCCTGGGCTGCAAATCTCTGGGGATGGCCAGTGGGCTGAGGAATGTGCTGCCACAGGAGCATTGGAGGCTGGGGAACATCTTTCTGCAGGGGCCCTAGGGTGGTGGTGGGGGGGGGTGGCGCACCCAGTGGTCGGCACCTGCCCGTGAAGGTGCTGACACCTCTGTGATGAATTGCATCTGATTAAAGGACTAGCAGCCCAAATAAAGTTCACGTGAGAATTCACCTCACCTCTTACAACAACAGATCACAGTCCAGGACAGGGTTCCCAAGGCAACGACAATGACAAAGGAAGCAATGATAACGTACAGCACACTCCACTCTGCAAGAAAAGCCAAAACAGTGAGGACTCTGAAGAGAAAGTGAAGAAGGGAGGTCTGGGCTGCCTTCACCTGTAGATAAGAACACCCTCAGGGCGCCCCAGGAAAGGTGAACCTTGGAATTAAGGAAGGCTGAGCTTTAAAACTTTTGTATTGTCCCTGCTCACCAGTTCCGGCCCCCCGAGATCCTGAGGAGGAGGTGGGGCAGGCTATAAAGAGCTTTAATAGAGGGAAAGGTGTATGTGTATGTGTGGCTGGGAAGGACAGAAACCTGAGTGCCTCCTTTAGGTGACAGCATTAGAGACACTCCAAAAAGAGAGGAGGCCTCGCAGTTGGTCTGAAATAAGCTGGGTTCTTCTATCACTGCTGTCAGAGATTTCCTCCACACTGAGCACGGGTGGGGGAAGGGAGTGAAAGTCCTCTGCAAACAGAAAATACACCAACTTCTCCTAACCTGCTCATCTGCCTCAGAAACACCAACACACCCACCCACCCAACTCAGAAGCACAATCAGTGCCAAACCAGGCGGCACAGTGCCAAGCAGAACACTCACCACAGTTGCTGTCTCCAGACGTCAGCTGCACTTTGATGAAATTCTCCATCCAGAAAGGGTCACAGACACAGCGTTTGGTGAATGAATCACAGTGGCCATGGTCAGAACAGTTCAGCTGGCATGCTGACAGCAGTGGGGAAAGGGAAAAAGGTTCACAAGTGAGAGCGGGGGTTGGACAAGCCAGCACCCGGTGACCCTGGAGACACCAGAGCACCTCCTGCTCACTGGCCATGGTCAAACTTTCTGGGCACCTGCCCCAAGAGCTTTTTACAACTCGGGCAAGTTGCCCATAATACCATCACGGTCAGATAAGACTGGAGCAGTTAGGCCCCTGGAAGACAGTTCCGATCTGTTTTCACTTGTTGTTCTGTGTCTATCCTTAGACCCCCTTCTCTACATAATTGCAAAAATAAAATACAGAGTATTGCAAAGAAAATTAATTACATTAAACACATTTTTTAAATATTTAAGAATATTTTAGGAGAGGAGGAAGAAGCACTTTATTAATACGTTTATTATTATATTTTATTAATATGTTTAGTTGTCCCCACCCTAGGTCTTCAATTGGTCCTTTACATAGTCCCCATCCCAGCTGCTGGCTTAGTGCCTGAGCCAGAGCCACCAAGTTGTGCTCAAGAATTTTTTTTTTTTTTTTTAAAGTAGAGGTGCAAGCAGGAATGAAGTCGAGTAGGTAGGCAGGCAGGAAGAGAGAGGAAGAAGAAGCATTTTATTTTATTCAGTTGTTCATCAATGGTGGCTTCCCCAGTCCTGGGTCCTGAACCAGGGACCTTCGGGATGTATGTGCACACTGCCCGGTTTAAACCACTAGGCCACCAGGAGATGCCAAGAATATACATTTTTAATGTAATGATATAGATGTGTCTTTACTAAAACATTAAGTAACAAGATCTGGAAGTGGGTCTAACAACTGTCATTCATTGTGAAGTAGAGGCGAGTAAACATGAAATTTCTTTAGGCAATGTGATCGGAATTTCTGTGATTTCTATTGCCTCAAAGTCACAGGTTCTGTTAATACTACTGTAGTTTGTTGTCTACTTTCATAATTGAGGGAAAAATTTATTTCAGTTAGAGGGTAAAGATGTAATTTTTCCCATCAGAATCCCTCTAACACACTATCTCAGGGGCCCAAGGACCCCAGGTTCAGAGCCCCTGCAATGATTCAGGACTCTTTCATGATAATCATGGTAGAGGAAAGTGATTCTTGACCTGTTCCTGGAGAAAGGAGATGAAGCCAGGGGACAACCAAGATTGGCAGGTGAGCTGTGGCACTGAATTTCCAGAATTACTCACTGACAGTATTGATTTCCAGGGCTCCAAATATCAGGAAGTCTGCCTTTTGCTTCTGCAGCTCACTCTTGAGTGTCACTGCCACCTCATGGCCTTTTAAGATCTGGTGTGGAGGCTCATTTTGAACAAAAAATACCATCTTGGTGCTGCAGAGACATGCAACAATAAGTGAGCAGGAGCATCAACAATAGCTAAGTACCTATTATTTGTGTCAGACACTACTCTGAGTATTACATGCACTCATTCTCTCACAGCAAGTCAGAGAGAAAAGTGTTATCAGTGTCATCTCCATTTTACAGAGAACACTAGGGATCAGAGAGGTTAAGTAACTTACCCAAGGTCACACAGTTAATTATGGCAGAGCCAGATCCCAACCCTGATAATCTGACTCCGGAGTCTAAGTTTTTAGAAAAACGCCTCACGCAGCTAAGTAAGTGGAGGTCAGGAAAATAGGCATCTGGTTATGGCCACATCCCTGCTATCAGCCTTTTAATAGCCAAGACTGTAGTGCTGTTGGGCCTGTGATGCCGGGGTTACTTGCAAGACAACCACAATGCTTTGTAAAATGTAAATTGTTGGAGAGCATCAAAACACAGCCAGAGTGACTGCTGTTGTGACGAAACAAGAAATATCATACACAATGGCATGGCTGGTAAAAGATTATGTTACTCCATTCCCAGAAAATGTTTCCTTCTGAATGTCAATTTCTATCCAAGGCAGACCATATTTGAACTCACATCTGTGTAGCACAAAATTTGTTCTCTGTCCTTAGCTTCTCTACCCATATCTCTCGTGAGTGACCAAATGTATGTCTGTAAATGCTTACTAGAGTGTCTGCCCCAGATCTTCCAAGGGCACCTCAGATCCAACATGTCTCAAAATAAACATATAATAACCGCCATTAATCAAGTGTTAGGGACTATATGGCCATGGCCTTACTCAGTCCTCGACAACCTGATCCTCCATTTCACAAGTGATCAAACAGGTTCAGCTGAGTAGCTGTCCCACTCCAGTAGCTAACACTAACGGAGCAGGACTCAGCAATCAGGTCTGTCTGGTGTAATACATTATCTCCCTCCAACCACATCCTCCTCCTAAATTTCTAACCTAAGCCAATCCAGTCCAAAACAGAAACCCAAAGTCATCGCAATGCTTCCTTCTTCCTCATGTCTTAGATGCAACGAGAACAAGTCTGCCAGCAAACCTTCCACAGTGCTCTTTCCAGTTTCTTCTACTCAGCCAATTTTCACCACTTCAGAACCATCCAAGCAGCAACTTTCCTCGTTCCTATTCCCAGGCTGCTGAGCGGACCTTAAAACAAATGTTCTGACCACTGTGCTCTCTCTGACCCAGTGCGTCCTCACTGCCTGTTAAGAGTCTCCCGGGGTGTTTTGAGAGTTCAGGCGCTCGACCTCGCTCCACCAACTGAAGCGTGACCTGGGGGTGAGGTTTGACTGATGGTACGCTCACAAATGCCCCAGGGGATTCTAATATGTATCTAGCATTGGTAACCACAGTGCTCACCTCGTCTCTAACCTTGGCTGAGACCTCAATACTGCTCAGAGCCAGCTTTCCTGGAGCTGTGCTCTGAGCCTTGACCACGTTCCTCAGATGTGACCTCACATTTACCTCCTCAAAGAAGGTGGCCCTGTCTTTGGTTTCAGAAATAAAATGCAGGATGTTAGTACCAATACTCCAAAATTCCATCCTCTCTAAGTTCACCTGTAACAGCATACTGCACATCCCCAGAGACACGCGTGCTCCTGCTCTCCCCACGGCAACTCCCGCAGACCTGCTCCTGTCTGTAACCCACCTCCCCATCAGACCACCCAGATGGTCTCCACCATCTACTTTTCTTCTACTCAAGGAATTCCGATCTTTAAAGGGCATTCTTTCTATCTCATTTCTGATATTATCTTTGACATCCACTTCTTCAAAGAAGTGTTTACCGTCTCTGTATCCTCAAACCATGAAATTGATTTGCTCTGACCTCAACACCTAGTAAAATGCTCATGACAGTCTGATAATCTACAGATTATAAACCAATGGCCTGTTTCGCATCCTCACCAGCCCTGTAGCGTCTGCACTGTTCGGCAGTCTCCTACTACAGTCTCCTACTGCTGGCTCATCCGGCGGACCTGCTCCCATCTCTCTGACTGCTGCTTCTTTGTGTTACTACTGCCCTCTTCTTAAATACTGGTGTCCTCCAGAGTTCTGTCCTCAGCTCTCTCGACACTCCCCAGGCCCACTTGTATTCCAGGCTTGGACTCTTCCCCACCTCTGGCCTTCCTTCTACCCGAGGCCCCAGCCTCTTCTTGCTGCTGTCTGATGGAGCCCCTCCCTGCGAGGTGTTCAAACAAGCAACAAGGAAACCTGCTGCTGCGATGGTTCTAAGCTGGTGAAAACTGGCTGAGGTGAGGTTCCAACACCTCTGAGACACCCCAACTCACCAGTCATACTGAACTATCATCTTTTCTTTGAAATTAGTTCCTTCTGTTTTTGCTAGTCTCTGTTAATGGTGTTCACCATTGATCCAGGGATCTAAACCCAAAAGTCTTATCTGAGGCCTCATTCGCCTTCATTCTTAAAGGGTTACCTGATCCTACTGATTTCCCTCTAAATTAATTTCTTTTAATTTCTTCTCTTCTACTATTTATATTGCCACTACCTCAATTCAGGTTTTATCATCTTTTTACCAGTCTAGTCGAAAAGCTTCCCGATGGTCACCCAGGCGCCAGTCTCTCCCTATGTTAGTCTAGCCTCCACACTGCTAATCTCTCTTAAAAAACAGGAGGGAAGAGGAGGGAGATAGGGAAGGGGAGAAAAAGAGGAAGGAAGGGAGGGAGGGAATTGCCTTGCTTTAAAAACAAAAGAAAATTTCACACATATCAAATAAACTAATTTGTTCTCCAGCCCAAACTTTTAAAACTAAATTCCTTGCATTTGACTGCTGTATGTTCTTAAGCCTGTCTTGTTTCCCACTGCAGCACTGGGCCCACTAAGTTGAACCAAACTACTTTTTCCAGAGGAAAGCCGTGTTTTCATACCATGAGACCACCGCTCACATTGTTGCCCGATTCTGAGTTTCCTCCAAGTCCTCCCATACTTGATCGATGTAAGTTTTACTTCTAGAAACCTTTTGAACTACTCCCCCCGACCAACCCTCCTGGAAGAACAAGTGTCCCTGCCTCTAAGGTTTCTACACCACCACATTTTTCTGTCAAATTCACTCTATGTTGATGCTTTATGTTGATTACCTTGGTTCTCTCCCTATTGCACTAAGGCCTTCAGAAATAATGGCCCTCCCTGACCTTCTACCCCGGTACCCTGGCCGCAGTGTCTACTACAGAGCATAGACCTAGATCAAGAGAGAAAAGTTCATTCAAAAAGCAGACACCATGAGTGGCTCCTGGTCAGAGACTCCACCCTTCTCTATCTACCCACATTATTTCTCAACAGTCAAGAAGCTCAGAGGGCCCTGGTCTCTCCTTTTCTCCCCCCCATTCATTGCCCAGCTACCTCTGCTCCGTGTACGGCTGAATCTTTTGTACAATGATGTCGGAATCCAGCACCCCCAGGAGGACCCCAATCTGGCGGATGAACATCCCCTTCAGCCTCTCAGTTAGCTGACTGACGTTGACATCCAAGATGATCTCCACCAGGTTGTTTTTCCTGGGATCTGGAAAGCATGTGGATCAGTCACGGCTTTAGAAGTAGGAGAGCAAACACAGACTTGCCATCGTGCAATTGCTTTGGCATAGGAGAGAAAGTAGTGAGCTATTCAAAAAACGCAACGGACTTCCTTCAAATGGAGAGGGACAACAGTAAACTCCTACTAATGTCATCTCGGGCTGGCTGGAGAGCTTCAAAGGCATTCCTGGCTTGTCCATCAACCTGAGAATGTGCTGGGTGTCAGGCTGAAGCAGGGAGGCAATGGGTTTTCATGAAGGGACTGAAGGGACTGGGGAAGAGAGAAACACCTCTGTTTAAAACACCGCTTGTTTAAAAGTCTCGTCCTAATTGGCTTTGCCAAATTCTCCAGGTCAATTGAGGGGTATCGAGCCATCATTCCCTAACACCATCTGGTTCTCAGTGACTTGCTGCACCCTGTCTACAACAACAGGAGGAAAAATGTCCATGTCAACAATCCTATCAATAATGGAATGTTATCAACCTACAGAGGTCAAATAGTAAATATACAGGAAACCCAGGTGGCCAAGAAACAGGGGTCTCCTCAGAGCAGCATTAGTCTCTCAGCTTCTCTACAACTCTAGAACTGGGCTTCACTTAGCATGACCTAAAGACTGCTCCACACTTGGAACTGACAGTGATTATTCAGAAAACCTTATTCATATACTTATACTGTTTGCCTATTCTGATATGTCATTTACATATTAGTAGAACGTGATCTGATTTTTAAACACAGAAGAGACTTTATAGTGTCTTGGCTGCTGACCTTCACAGTGGTAACACAGGGCCTGAAAGACCTGCCAAGATCCCTTCCTGTCTATGACATTCATACAAGACTGTGACCTAGATAATAAAGAATAGTTTTAAGGATAATACCTTCTAAAGATCAGATGCTCAGGACTTTATAGAACTCTACCCCACCCCACACTCATTTCCTCCTTAATATCAAATAGCTTCAAATGTGATAATAAAACATGGTTCTTCTTAAGAAGGATACTTTATTTCTGCAAATCTGAAAAATGTAAAGGACACCCATTACTTTACCTTTCCCGGGTTGTCAGATAAAGCCTGAGGCTCAACTTATAAAAATAAGTTGTTTTCTGCAGCTGGGTGCTGATGAGACATCATGACTCAAGTTATTCCTGTGCTCAGATCCCCAGAGTACCCTGAGCCCTCTCTCATCAGTCACGTGCAGAGGAGAAAACATTGAACTGAGGGAACTAAGGCCTGGCTCTGACACAACTGCTGTGTGACGCTGAGCAAGCCCTGCCCTCTCTGAGCCTGTTCCTCCACCTGCGATGAGCACGGGAGGCCTTCATTCCCGCATGGCTAGGAGAGCTGTCACTGGGATACAGTCTCCAAGGATTTTCCAGCATGGGGTTTCCAGATTGCTTTTACGAGCTGGACCTGCAATCTGGCTCTGTCTGTGTTGGTGAGGGTGGGTCTCAGGACCGAGGTCCTGCTGAGCTAACCAGAATTCCACTTGGGCACACCCCTGAGTGAACTCACCGGGCTTCACCTCCACAGTGGTCCGGTCTGTGTCACTCTCACCCTTTGCATCAGTCACTTTCAGATGAAATGTGTAGGTCCCCTCAACCAGGTTGGAAAGGAAGAGGACAGGGCGGTGATCCGAATGATTTAACACCTCCTGCAGGGTTGAACACATGGTACATCGCAGAACAAAACCATACTCCTCTCACGAAGCCAGTTGCTACTTCCGTCCTAACTAAGGCCCCTCTGGCCTGGACGGCCTCAACTCTGGGCAGTCCCTGCTCCATTGTAGCCCACAGCTTTAAATCAGTGGAGGGAAACATGCTCTGTGCCACAGCAGCCTGCAAAATGACTCTGAGCAGTCATTTAATCTCCCTGGTTTCAGAGAATGATCTGGGCTCAAAGAAAGGGGCCATAATTAAAACAGAGACTAGAATGTCTGCCACAGCTTCCTCAACCCGTTCACCAGCTCCTGGTACACTTACTCCCGCTGCTGGGCTCCCCTCATCCCTAGTCCAAAGGTAGCTGACTATTCCCTTGTCATCGGAGGACTTGGAGCCGTCGAGCGCTGCCGTGTCTGTGGGCAAGGTGATCACCACACTCCCAGCGATCCTGGCTGCAGGTGGTTCGTTCATTTCTAACCAAGGAGAAACAGTGAAACCATGTAACATTCTGGAAGAAAAGCATGTCTCTTCAGGAGGCTTATGCGGAGAATAAACATCAGAAGCATCTTAAATAGAGAACCATTTTAATTGCTGATCCATGGCAGTCACAGTTTAGATTTGAAGTCATGGTACAGAGTTTCTGAGACCCAGTCCTACCCAGAGATGTGTTCTACCGACACAACAAACACACCACAGAGGAGACAAATGTAGCTTCCTCCTGTATTCTCACAGCAGCCTCCCCCCAAAACTCCATTTCTCTGCTTTGGAGATATTTTATGATTGGAAACAAGTGGACTAGCGCCTTGGAGTTTAAAATGCTATTCTAGTATCTTTTTTGATTCCTTCTTTAGTACTTTAATAGAGTAAAAGGAGAGAGAACCCTCTTTTATCTTGGGCTCCACCTGCAGTTTTGTTTACTCTGGTGTGCACTCTACTTCCTGAGCCCAGCAGACTACCTCTGGAGGTCACCTGCAGGTCACCAGGCTGCAGACCAGGGCAAGACCAATCCAATCTTGCCTCAAGTTGGCTTCAGCAAGCAGGGTCACAGGACAAGGACAGGAAGCGACAGTCATTCTAAGGTTGGACAGCAGGTGTCACTGTCGCTGGGAGGAGAGCCACAGAAACCCCAGGTCTTAGCAGCACAGAGGCAAAATTAAAATGCAAAGAAAGTCTTTCATTCCTATCCTGTTCAACTGAGAAGGAAAGAAAGGAGGATGCCATGGAGGGGAAAACACAAAGTTAAATGTATCCATAGTCATTCTCAAAGTTTTAGAAAAGAAACTAACACTGCCCTCACCCCAGTCTTTCTCCCCGCCACATGTCTGCAGTTTCTGCAGCCAAATAAGAGATGATGGCTCCTCAGGAATGGGACCCAAAGAGGCTATTGCACCAACCCAAAACAGGGAGCTACCTTCTTTGACAATGACATTCACAGAGCTCTGGCTTTGCAGGTTCCTCTCATCTTTGACGGTCAAGGTAAACACGTAGGTTCCCACTTGCAGCCCGGTCACCGTGGCAACACTGCTATTAACATTCTCGAGCTGCACCCCATCAGGTCCACTGGACAGAGAGAGAAAGCAGAGGCGGTGTTGTACCTGTCTGCTGCTCTCCTGTCCCTGACTCGGCAGGAGGAGACAATTACTGCCTCAACTAAGACATGAACTACTGCTTTCCAGACCTTGAGAGGACATATTTTTAAGTATTTCATTTGGCCAGCATGTCATTTGGCCCCAAAATACAGGCTACCTGCTGATCAGACAATTTAATTCACTAGCTTTCAAATACATCTAGCTTGGTCCTTTAAATGAGCTTCTAGAACATTCAAACTCTTTACTGTTTAGCTTGTAAAAGAAAGAAAGTGCTCTGAGCAGGTCTCTAATCAAAAGAATGATTTAAGAGTGAGATTTCTGAAAAACACTTCTGGCGCACTTGGTTCAGCTCCTGCCAGCAAAGAAGAAACACATATTTCTTAATCCCATGCCAAACTCCCTCCAAATGAAAAGTCAAGGAAAGGAAATTGGCCAACGCTACAGAGGAACTTTCAGAGCAAAACCATCCTGCTCTTAGCAGTTCTATAAGCAGAGCTCCTTCTAGTTCCTGGAAGAGGCCACAGAGGACCCTGGACAGCCTGTGCCCTGCCTTCCCCTGTGCCCGCACAGAGAAGCCTGCAACCGGTGACACCGTGCCAACATCAGCATCTCGCACGGCAGAGAGCCCTCTGCCCAAGGATCGAAATACCCCTGAGCTTTTCCTGTAACACAGGACAACCAGAGAAAGTTGTACAATTCCAGGCTTTTCTTTGTTTCCTTTGATTTAATTTTATTTTGCTTTTTAAACATTTAACCTCTGACCTTAGTAACCTCTTTTAAAACAGATTCTCCTCCAAGAAGTTATGCTAAGCATTATTTCTGCTGTAAACACTAACAAAAGTCAAGTAAAAGGTGTATCAGCTCTATCGTTAACAAACAGTTATAATTAAAACACTCTGGGCTGAGGAAGATTAGATTCTCCAAAAGAGAGAAACAAGAGCTGAGGGAAATAATTTCTAGAATCTAATTCACCAATTGTTAAGCAAGTGGTTTCTGTAGACACATTACAGCCCTTTCCCACCAGTCTCTAATGTCCTCATCAAAAAACTCAAAACACCCAGTCTGTTCTAGAGTTGCTGCAATGAAAATTAAGAATGTTTTAAATTCTTCCTTGGAATTCTTTCGGTTCCTGTGGATCCTGCATATAGTTTGAATTCCATTTGTTATGATTTAAATGAGCTGAGAGAAACTGTAAGAACCAGAAATGGTTTGGTTAGGTAACTCCGGTTTAATTAATATTATTTTGGTTACTGCATTTGGCCTCTGGCTAACATAACTGGCAAATAGTATCTTCAAAGAAACAATAACAGAATAATGCCTTCATTTTGTACATGAATTTTCAATTCTCTTTAATAGCTGCTCTGCCCCACCCCCTGCCAGCCTTACCCAGTTAATTCTCAGCAAAGTATTTTTCTGCTCCATTACCCCTTCCATCCTGTCTCTCAAGTGTAATTAAACTATGCATTTTAGCAGATGGATTGTACCTATAAAAGCACCAGGACCACAAAGCATTACCTGGGGACTAACTGATGGTAAGTATTCTTTATTTCTTACAAAGAATAGTCAATGTTATTTTCTTGGAAGTGAAGTTTGGGATTGCAGACATTTCTTTCTCAATCAGCCCCACTGCCCACTCTGCACCCCACAACAGATGAGTCAGTAAGAACAAGAAAAATCTTAAAAGCAAGTAAAATCTTGTTCTTCAAAGGTCTAGAGACTTTGTAGAAACAAGTGTTTTAGGTCAATACTCACTGTGATTTTTCCCAGAGATATGAGATAATCTTTTGATCATCTGAGCTTTTACTGCCATCTAGGGTTGTGCTGTCCACAGGAAGGGTCAGCTCTTTATCTGGGCCTGCATCTGCCTGGGGAGGCTTGTTGTTTTCTAGAAGACAGAGACTCAGTGGTCAAAAGTAGGCAGTCCAGCTGGGGAAGGAGAGGAACTAACCGGGACATGTGTTCTGGGAGCCATGAGGACTCTAACTTTGCTCACAGAAAAGTCAGATACTGTGGGAGGTATGGGTTCACTTAGCGAAGACATGAAGACGACCTTAAAACTGAATACAAAACAATTATGAACAAACACTGCAGAACATAAGATACCATGCCAAGCCAGAAATATGACACTATAGGCGTTCAAGTGAAAGGATGGGAGTGATAAGGCAGAGCTTTCTTGCAGAAGTAGGCATTACACTAACTCTTCTTACAGGACATGGTAGGATCTGGGATGCAGAGACTACTGCTAGGTCTGCTCACGGGCACAACAACCAGCCAAGTGAAAGGGCACAGACTGAGGCTCTGAAGTAGTCTTTCTCTAGGAAGGCACACAAGGAGAATGGACAACAGAAGCTGTCATGGGTTCTAGAGACTGGCACCTCCCACATCTGCCCTCATATAGTTCAGAAGACAAACCCGCTTCTCCCCAAGGTCCCAGGCATCGGCCAATGAAGAGCCTGCGCCAGAAGGCTGAGCTTACCAGGCTGCACAATAACTGTCACTCGAGTGGTGTCCTGCTGTCCTATTGTGTCAGTCACTGTGAGCTGGTAAGTGTAGTCTCCTTCTTGCATGGCAGAGAGCTGTAGGGTTGGTGTTCTAACGCCCTGAATATATAAATACCAACAAGGAGAAAAGCAGAATCAAAGCATTATACAATAAATCCTACTCTGGTCAAAATGATGTACCCTGTTTTCTAAACCTAAGTTGGTATTGGGCTGTTATCTCTCAGTGCATCATAATTAGTGAATGCTGAATGAGACACTGTAGGACATCTTGCCGAAAGTTTCCCCCTTCAAAAAAACAACCATCCCTGACACAGCAGCAGTTTCAAATATAGTCTGAGTACAAACAAGGTAAGGGAGTATGATAAAATGCGTAGAGATAACCAAGATCAGCCTCTATGCCCCAAGCCAGAAAGAAGACTATAAACACATAATAATATAAATGTTAAAACAAGGTTCTTCCTCCTGAGGCCACAAAGTGATGCTAAGCAAGTTGCCTCAATAAAACATGGCAGCAGCTCAAGAGGCTATATAATGTCATTGTCCCCTTACAAGTTTGTACAGATTCTGCAACAGCAGAGAAATCTAACAATACTTAACCTAAAGTCAGGTGAAATATGAGATTTAAATCAAGCTTCAAATCTCGAAACATAGACTCCTCGGTGTCAGAAGGAACATTATAAATAATGTAGGGCAAATTCCCAATGTAGGAAACTTTCTCTAGAATAGCAGGCAAAAGCTATGGGCTAAGTCCTGATTGCAGATATTTTGTTTAGCCTGTAGTGTCTTAAATGTTGGAAAATTCCACATAAAAGTCTAGGTTTTTGTCTTCTCTTGAAAAGCTGGATCATCTAACAATACTGGGACCATACTTCCAAGTGGTAGCAACCAGCAAGACCTAAGAAGCTACTGAGCCTTTGATAGGACTGAAGTTTTCCAACTCACTGGAGCCCCAACCCACTTTATCTACTTACATTACCTGCCTGGTGATCTCTCTTCTTAAATATCCCCAGAGTGAAGATGCTCACCATCTAGTCAGGCAATCTATTCTGCTTTTTAATAGAGTGCACTAAGATTTGTACTCTTGTAGCTCCTAAGTAGTTTGACTCTCTAGAACCATCTAGAATAGCTACTATGCTCATCTAGCTTTCTCTGCTAATATTAAACATTTAATATAAAGATTTTTGCTAGTGTGTTAATTGAAGGTTCCTTAAACTTTCTATATTTCTAATTCAAATGTTCTCTGAATAAATCTGATTTTGGTCATTAAAATAGAGCAAAATTAAGCCTTGGATGGAAGACTCCGTGAGCAGCTCTAATTCCCCTGGGCAAAAGGACAAAATATTCCCTCCTACCTGCATCTCCACCACCTTCCCTTTGCTGCTTGGGCTGAGTGACCACTCATAGCTGGTGATGCCATGATCATCAGTGCTCTGGTTCCCAAAGAGGGTGATGGAGTTTTGGGGCAGTGTAATCACTTGGTTGGGGCCTGCGTTGGCCACAGGGGGGTAATCCACAGCTTTGTTCACTGTCAGGCTTGCAGTGGTGGAGTTGGTAGCGCCATCAGAGTCCGTCACAGTCAAGCTGTCAGGGCAGAGAGAGAAGTTCAATCAGGGCTGGGTTTAAGAAAAGAGTAAACACAAGAGAACTAGAAATCAAGGTTAAGAAATATCAAGGTGGCAGGGCTACTTAATTTTCCTCGTGCCTGTTGGAATGGCAAGGTAATACCAGAAACTAATTCTGACGGAGGGCTTACTGTCTGCCAGCACTGTTCCAAGGGCTTTATATCTTCCTAAGTCTTCACAATAGCTCTTTAAAGTATTATTTGCATTTCACTCCTTTCATATATGAGAGAGCAGAAGCAGAGAGGGGTAAAGAAACTTGCTGGAAGTCACAGGGCTTGAACGGTGGCTCAGGATCTGAATTCCGGTCATCTACCTCCAGCACCATTTTGCTTTACTGCCCACATGCCTCTATGTGCTAGACCTCTACAAACACTCTCACAGTAATCATACAGAGAAGCAATCCTCAATATCACCTTACTGGAGGCTCAGAGAGGCTAATTAACCAGCCCGGGGCTATAGAGTGAGCCAAAACATAAACCCAGTTCTCTGACACCAAGGCCTAGAAAGACTCCTAAGAAGAGATAATCGCTAACCCCTTTTCCTTTGGGGCCCAAAGACACTGCAGTAAACAGAGCAAGCCCTGTCTGCACCAGTTTCTCACCCATGCTCCTGTTTCAGCTGTGTACATGTCACAAGAACGGACATCTGGGCAAACTGCCCCTGGGCAGGACAAGGGAGTGCTGGATCCAGCAAGACAGGAGCCTGAGAGGGAAATGAATTCTCCTACGCAACAGTCCAACAGTTTGTGCCAGTGTGAAACAGGATTTGCAAGAGAAAAAATAGTTCATTTGTAAGAGTACGCTTTTACCTAAATGATGCCTTCCAGCTGAACAGCCTAAAGCTGCTCTTGTCACCTCAAAATGTGAGCATAAGCAAGCAAGGAGGTTTGGGCTCCTTCCATTTTGCTGACAGAAAGAGGAAAAGCATAGGAAAGACATGTAGTTTGTTTAAATATCACCACCAGCCACGGACTGCGCCAGACATCTGTGAGTTTTATCTCCCAATCTCACCTTTTACATATGGTCTATGGGGGATTTGGGGTATTAAAGCTTTTAGAAAAAGAGCACAAAAACAGCAGAAACACAGGCATGTGGAAACTAGGGAGCACTTGAAAAAGAAAAATCCACAGAAGTTTTCTTCTTTTTCCAGCTTCCCTGTTGTTTACACAGTTTTTGTTTTTTAACATATCCTATTTTCCTCTTATTTCAAAACAAAATGAAAGGTAAGACCATGAGGAGAAGGATTAACTGTGTGGATCCTGACCTACTGGGTAAGAACCTTTGCCTTAAAAAGGTATTGTTGCTCGGGGCGTGTTGTCACGTGTCTGATGACTGGGAGACCTGCACATATGGGTTTATTTTATTTTGCAAAGCAATGTTACCTCAATAAATATTAAATTAAAAAAAAGCTATTGCTGTTGTAACTACAATCACCACAGGCTCAGAGAACAACAGAAACAAAGGCTATAGAGCAACCAGCTCTCCAGTGAATCTGATACCTGTCTAGGTAAAAGAAGCTGGATCCTAATTTACCTGAAAGTGTAGTTCCCAGGGACGAGCTTACTTAGTTTTAATATGGCTGTGTCTTCCGAAATCTTTTCTTCTCTCAGAGGCCCCTTAAGCTCTTCCCAGTGGTACTGAACGATTTTATCATCATCAGTGCTTTCTTGACATAAAGAAACATCAGTTACAACATGAAAGCACTGGGTCTCAGCACTTATCCAGCTTACACAAACCAGGGCAACTACCCAGAGACCAGAAGCTAGGAAACTATGTGAAATTACAGACTAGCTCCCCAGAGTGTTTCTTCCTGCCTCTATGAATACTTCATGGTATAGGTTTCCAAGGATTCCAAGACAGGAAGCCTCTGGTTAAAATGCTACTGTATGAAAAAAGGAAAATCAAAAATTCTTAAACACATTAAAAGATACCCAACCTCACTTAATGTAAAATAAATGCAAATTAAATCTATACCTGAGATAACATTTTTTAACCTATCGGACTGGTAAAGAACAAAGTTTCACAGAACATTATATGGTAAATGTGAAGGGAAAGAGGCCCTCTCATACATTATAATGGAGGCATACCTTGATATAACCCCTGTAAAGGACAATGTGACAGTATTTATCTTTGCCCCTATGATTCCTTGTCTAGGAATCTGTCCTGTAGATATACTTGCACAGGTGTTAAGTATCATGCTCACATGCTAATTCAAGGTAATGCTGTAATAGCAAAGGACAAAAATTACCTAAACTCAAAGATCATGAACAGAGATGGATTGACAACAAGTATAGTCATATAATGAAATTATACAGCCATATAATGGGAGGCTATGTAATCACTAAAAGAAAAAAGAATAAAGCATTTCATGTATTGATTCAGGATATTTCTCCAACATACTATATCATACATAAAAATGGGTATAATGTGCTACCAGTTGTATATACAAGGGAGATAAAGACAACATATGTATTTTCTCACATATGCATATAATATCTCTGAAAAGATACCTGGAACACTACCACCAGCTGTCTGGAGGAAAAGTGGACAGCTGGAAGTCAGGGGTGGCAGTGATTACTTTCACTGTACACCTTTACAAGTTATCTACTTTGATCCACTCAAAAACATAAAATAACATAGTACTATGTGAAACTTCTCTGTCGCTCTCACAGGGCTTCGTCTGTTCTGTCTCTCCCCCCTTGGCCTGCTATTCTTCTAGTCTCTTTTTAGAAACATTTACATGAAATGCTTAATCTTGTTAGAAATTCTTCTGCTAGAACAGTACTGCCTTCACAAAAAGTCACTATTGATGCCAGTCAGGGTAACAGGACATTAATGGTCTCAGAAGAAATCAAGCAGATAATAGTGAGAAGATAGGCCTGAAACCTCCTGTACACACAGAGCTAGAATCACTGGCGAAGAACTGAAACCCTCTCATGGCACCATGAGGTGGTATTCTCCAAAAGGAAATATGTTAACGAGCCCAGGCAGGGCTGTGGAACATACTCTGTGAGTTTTCCAGGAGAGGGCTGACAAGAATCTTGTTAAGCAGTGATGGCTGGGTGAGAGCTCCTCAGTCAAGTCTCTCAGGTACTTATCTTGCCTGATAAGAAGGAGCTTTAGTTTCCATAACTGAGAATAGCAATGCCACCTAAGTGAATCTGAAAGTAAGTTTCAACTAAAATAGGCAAAATACATCAATAATCCCACTTTCTTACCATCTCAGGGCAGAAAAATTACTTCAAACAAGTCCCATGGGGTTTTTAAATAGGACCCAACAAAATTTTTTACTTTCCAATCAGCTGCTTCAGATGTTTTTTCTTCCTATAATGTGAAGACTGGCCCAAATAAACATAGCTGTCCACATCTTCTACCAGAGTATTCTACCAAAGTACAAAGTGAATGCTCGTCCAAAACATCGTGCCTAGACAAGTACTCACGACTGCCATCAATGACTGTAGAAGCGGTGGGCAGAGAGATCTCCTGGAACTGTGGTGACACAACGGCAACAGGAGGCCGATTCTTACGGGGCTCTGTAAGACAATGATCTGTAAGAAGCTGGAAGAGGAGCAGATCCCACCTGGGACGATTATAAGGTAGTTTCCATTGCATAATTTCTGGATGAAGCATCACCAAATGGGAAAGTCACAAGACCAAGTTGCCATTCTAACATAAGACACCTGGGAGTGTAAAAGCCTCTTCTAAATCTGACTGACTATTCCTAAGACCATGTCTTAGACAACCTTTCAATGCTACCTAGTTCATGAAAGTACTATAGTAGCAGGCTGACTACAGGTGAACAACAAATAAGCTTTCTGCAACAAAGGCCTTGGCAAGCAAACCACCCGTGATATACACTGGGATGAAAAAATAATGGTGATTTCTCAAGCATCCTGAGCTGACTGTCTATGAAGTGACTAGGATTGGGATGGGAAGGTCACAAATCATTCTGGTTCACTTGAATGATTATGAACTAGAAACTCGGCGGCCTTTTCTTGGAGAAATAATCAATGGTCTTAATGTTGATCAATTTTTAAGAAGGTGAAAGGATTCTCTGGTTCAAGAAATGGAAAGAAATGGTGAAAGCACCAGCAAAGACGAAAAACATTATTAAGAATTTGTGCCAATGTACGTGCCACTTCCTAATTTCCCCCAAATGTCTCTGAAAATGCGAAACAAGTTATCTTGCTACTGTACTGTAATCTACCAATGGTGGATCACTTAAAAATAAATACAGGATTTGGTTTCCAAGGCGAAAGAGGACTAGCAGGGTTTAAATGAGGAACTGTGTACAAAGGTCCATATTTCTGGAAAAAGATCAGAAAGAGCCAGTCACTTGGCTGGTTCTCCTTCTACATTATTCCCCTATGTTCCTGGCTTTCTTGTGTCTCTTAATTACAACATATGGTCCTCTCAGCATGACCCACTTGGAGTAGTTCTCAAACAGATAGGCTATTATTTGAGCTATAGTGCCCTGGAGGTCATGTGACATGCCCAACGAGGTGTTCCAACTGGAACCAGAGTATGTTCTTCACCGTCTAATCTTTCATGACATTTAACTAGGACTTGCCCAATAAATATGTTACCAAAAACAGAATAGAAATTTAGAACCCCTAAAAATAAAATCTCCATCTCCTTGGGAATCCTACAGAGGAAGCAAGGAGGACATGCGGCTGGGAAACACACCTGGTTTTACTGTCACATTCACGTAGCCTTCTCCATGGGCATTTTGACCATCCACAATCACTTTGAATTCATACAGGCCTGGAGTGAGCTGCAGAAGCGACAGATCTTTTAGATAACCACAAAAGAGCAACAATCATATTTAAAATAACACATATATCTGAACTTTCCCATGCTGATTCCCACTCTCCTCTTCTTACATTGTTTCCTAAACAGAAAAAGTAAAGTAGCTGAAGAGGTGAAACGATGAATTATAAACTTTAAAAAATAAAGCTTTTAATGTGAATCTTATTACTGTCTGACTCTAGAACAACAGAAGGGATTTCACTATCTCTGTACTCCCATTTTCTTTTCATAAGAACATTAACGGCCCAACCATCCTACTTCACAGAGTTATGAAACTGAAACAATCATCTCTGCAAAGGAAAACGTTTTGTAAAAATACCAAATAGCTCCCAAATATCTGAATATTTTTCCCTCCCGATTTCCACTAATTGTATGAACATAACGCAAAAGAAAAAACATCACCCACAATCCCACTCTCCTAATACATCAGTGAGTCATATTTCTCTTATTTCTCTCTAGTCCTTTACTTAAAAAAGTTTAATCAGTTCATTTGTTCAACAAACATTTATTAAAATCAATTAAATATCAATCAATGTTCTGAACTGAGGGTTTGGAGACGAGTAAGATAAAACCCCTCCTTCAAAGAACTTATATTTCAATGCTATTCAGGTCTAACTAAAATCAAGGCCTACAGGAAAATCACGAGGTGTCAAGGGCGAACCTTACTGTTCTTTCCTCCACTCATTCAGCCAGAGGGCTCCCTCTGCTTGGGGTATTATTGCTCTATCCTTTCCCCAGCAATTAAGGTATTTTTCATAACCCAACCAGGTGAACTCTCAGAAATCTTCAATAACACCCTGCACTGGGCTCAGGTATTCCTGTTCTAACTACCTGCTTCCTATGAGTATCACCTACTAGACTCTACAGCCTTAAATGTAAAGATTACACTCACTTAATATTATAGTTCAGGCACACCCTGTTGACTCAGGCATTCAACCGGTGGCTAGAGCATAGCCCATGTTAAGCCCAAAGATTTGGGTTCATGATACAGGGCAGGGGGAACAAACAAAAAAAGGAACAGATAAATAAATAGAAATGTTCCTTCCTCCTCTTCCTTCCTTCCTTCTTTAAAAAAATAAAATGAAGATTATAGCTCACTGGTTAATTAATCTTCAGTGCTTGCCACATAACTAGTGTACAATAAATAGTTATGTGGATGAATGAATGAGATTGCCTGGCCAAAAAAATAGGAACATTTTTATATCTCTTGAATAACTACACTTAGGCCCCCCAAAAGAGACTGAGTCAATTTACACAGTCATGTGGCTACAAATAACCCAGTTTATCTCCCAAATTCTAAAATCCTTCTGTTACCCTTGAAAGCTGTTTGGTATATATTTTGAGCTATCATCACTATGGCTGTACAGTCTTCTCACCATAAATGAAAATCTGAGAATCACATGCTAACAAATACTGGATGTCAGCCATTCAGACTTTTGGATGGTTCACTTCTGAAAGATTTTATCAGATTTCACTGTGAACAGAAAATTCTTTATCATATATTGTAGGAATGGTCAACACCTCTACCCCAACCCTACAAATGCTAGGAGACAAATTCACCTTGGATAGTTTGAGGATCTGGGAATACTTCCCTTCCATTTCCCCACTGTAGTCTTTAGGATGAGTAATCAGTTGCCAGTTGTAGGTGTAGGCTTCTCCTGCAAAAGGGCAGTTACGAAAACCATGAAAACACACACCTACACACAAAAGAGGGCAGTCACACAGTCTGCCAATAACATATCTCCTTTAAATCTGGACAAGGTCTTCGTGCTCAAGATTTCACGTCGAATTCTAAAGGGAACCCAAACATTCTATTAAAAGAAAGGGTAGACTATACTGGCTGCTACAGTCAGGGCTTCCTCCACAGTCTCCCAACAATGCTCATTCCTGTCCAATACCTACCCTGCTCAGGACCAACCCTCCTTCAGAAATGCCAGGTTTGTCAGGGTGTGGCATCTCAACAAAAATACATGCCCTGACACGCCCTGGTGGAGCAGTGGTTGGGTCAATTGCCTCCAAAGGAGCAGGCCACAAATTTCTAGTTCGAGTCCTGGCCCCAGGGGGATGGAAACAGCCAATGTGAACAACTGAGAAATAAAATTAAAATAAAAATACTTCTTCATCCTCTCTCTTCCTGTCTGCCTACTAGTCTCATTCCTGCCTGTACCTTTCCTTTAAAAAAAAAATGCCCCATCAACCATTATAGATGAACTCATTGGGAACAAAGGCCATTTTCTAGCAAAACTTCTTTTGCAACAAAGAACAGCAATGACTTCTAAATAACATGGTTCAAAAATAGCTTTTTTACAGAGTGCTAACAATGCTCGTCTCGCTGAGGTCATCACACCCTGGTGAGTTAAAAGAGCTACTTCATTCCTGCTGAGCTAAATCACACACTGCAGAAGATGGTAGGGGATGGCCCATTTAAAACGGGCCCCACTGAAATTAATTAGGAGCAAATGAAGCAATAAATGAACCTCATTTGTAGTTCAGACTATATGACTAGGCAAGGCAAGAATATAACTCCTCCCTTGTAAAAGTGGTCTTAAAATTGGGGGGAACAAAATGAATTTCTGGCTAGGGAGGGGTGGGATTTGGTAGGAATGTTTAATTTAAGTTATTACACAAAGGGAAAAGGAAAAAAAAAGAAAAGAAAACTCAAACCTTTAGCAGAAATAGTCATCTTTTTCTTATCTGATGTGTCCAAAAGTTAATATACAGAGCCTAATTCCAAAATAACTTTCATCCCAAGATTTTATTTTGTAAACCTGAGATACAAGACTTATTACTCTTCCTCCTTGCCCCAAATAAGAGTTTTGTTTTAGGTAGTTGTAAGTCCCGGCAGCTCTCACTAATGTATATATAGAAGTTAGGTTAGATAGGGAGCAAGGAAGAAGCAAAATAGGAATGGTGCTAAGAGATGACATTTCTTCTATTGTAGTTGGAATTTTTTCCCCCAAATATAGACCTGCACTAGTCTGGAACCCGATGGTTTTGTAATATCTAAGGGAGCAGCACAAATTTCAAAAAAGGTCAACAGTTCTAGGACAGAAAAACTCAGGGGATGAATCATGCCCTACAGGCAGAAATTTGCCCAAGAGCATTAGAAAGAATGTTCATCTTAACAATTTAGGGCTTTAGGGCAGTCACTCTTAGACCCTGCCTCCTAGCCCTAGAGGGTCCTGAGAGATGCTTCAGGGGCTGCCATAGGAGATGAGGGGATAAAGAGTGGGCAGAGCTGGTCCTGCCTCACTGTCCCCAACCTTTGCAAGTCTGAAACCATCCATCTCAAATATCTGACACAGGTTGAAGAACTTGGGAAGGGGAGAGTCGAAAAGAACATTTCTGAACGAACGTGCTTTGGAACACTGATCTACAAAATGATACGAACTCACAGAACTGTATATGCAAATACAGGTTAGAAAAGAAAACACAGCAGAGCTTTCACAAGAGTGGAAGCACTGCAGCTCCAGGCAACTCTCCTCATCTTCATCTTCAAAGGCCACCAAACCAACTGACCTTAATCTACCACCAGAGAAGGAAAGGGAAATGCTTCTCTAGAAGAAGGTAGAATGAATTGATAAGAAAACCTCAACTCAAGGGCAAAAATATAGAACAGAGAAGGTATTTAAGTTCTGGAAAAGCACTTTTTATAAAAATTACTATCTGGTATCAGTCCCCAAAATTAGGAATTGTGTTGGAAACATATATGCCTAAAATGGAAGGACACCATCCTGAGCAGAGTATGGCATTCCACTTGATTAAACTTACAATGAGAGCAACATAAACCCAATGTGATAATTTTCCATCAGAGCAAGCTTCACTTCATAATATAGTCTTAAGAAAATACATATTTTTTTTAAGTCAAACTTTGGTCTATCAACATATATGTGAAAGGTGAAAGGGTATGTTCGTATTATAAAAGTTTCCTTATGGGCACACTCTAGTGGCCTAGCAGTCTAGCACACCCTGGGAGAAGTCCTTCATACATCACAAGGTCCTGAGTTCAAGACCCAGGGCTGGTTTTCAATGTGGAAAACTAAATAAAAATAAATAAATTATTTGTTCTCCCTCTCTCATCTTGTCTGCATCCTTGTCTTCATTTCTGCCTGTACTGTTCCTCAAAGAAAAAAAAAAAAAAAAAAAAGTTCTCTTAGATAATGAATTAACTATTCCCTAATGTATGTATTTTATAAATTTGAATGCTTTATATCACACTGTGCTTATCTCCTTTTTAAGTGACAAATCTGTATTAGCAGCAGTGCTAAATAACTTCTCTCCAAGTTCTACATACAATTGGGTGTATCCCTGTGGCTCAGTGGCTGAGACACTGGTGTGCAGACCACATAAAACCCAAGGACCTGGGTTCACGAGCTAGGACTGAGCTAGAGTGAAAAATAAAAAAATAATAAATAAATAAATAAATAAATAAATAAATAAATAAATAAAGATGTTTCTTCCTTCTCTACCTTCCTTCCTTAAAATGCTTCCTTCTCTCCCTTCCTTCCAATTTTCCCTTTAAAAAAAAAAATTCTACAACTATTTACCTAGTGGTTTGGCCTGATTCAGGTTAACCTGAGTCTCACTTTTTTACTCTTTTAAATGGGTATAATACAACTTACATTTAATAAGTACCAGTTTTACTCTAGACACTGAAGTAGATCTGCCATTTCATTTTGTCCTTAAAATAACCTCATAAAGTAGGAATTATTATCCTCATTTTACTGAGAAAGAAATGGAAACTCAGAGAAGTTAAATAATTTGCTTAGAACCATTCAAATAATAACTGACTGAGTTCAGATTTGCCATCAAAGCTCATGACCTCAACCATAATATAATGCCTCTCATAACACATAAATACTCATGCATGAACATGTTGTCTACAGTCCGAGTGAACGAGTTAAGTATGTAGATATCATAGTTGAACATTATCCAATACAAGCACATCGTTTACCTTTACGTGGCTCCTGGAGAACAGACGCGTTTAACTGAACTTCGCTCTTGGGTAGGGTTATCTGCACACTGTCCCCAGCAGACACCACCAGCTTCCTTATTACTGGAAACAAAGAAAATACACCAGAGATGAGCAATTAGACCCACACTATCTCACTCCTCTCCTTCGTTTTGTAGTCAAATTTATTTAATAAGCAATATTCAGCTACTGCTTTCATTTCCTTGTTATTTGTCTACTCTCTAATCTGGAATTTGATTCTGCCCCCACTGCTCTACTGAAATGGATCTTTTGAGGTCATCAATGAATTACTTCTTATCAAATCTAATAGCACTTTATCAACCCTCACTTTTCACCTCTGTGAGAGCTAATATCGCTGACTGTCTTCATCTTAAAACTCTTGCTTATCATAACACTCTATTATTCTTTTACTCCTTTTTCTCTGAATTTTTCTCCACTATTTTTAAACTATGATATGTCCTTAAACTTCTTTATATATTACTTTACACTGATTTCAGCTCGATTTTCAGGGTTACTCTTAGGCAAGTAACTTTCTAATATGATATATAGTTCCTAAAAGAGGCGTGCCCTGATGGAGTAGTGGTGTGGTCAACTGCATCCAGTCAAAGCACAGTCCACATATATCCCAAGGATCTGAGTTCATGTCCCAGGTCAGGGAGAACCACCAAGATGTACAACAAAATGAAAATCAATAAATGCTTCTTCCGCCTCTCTCCCCCTGCCTGTCTGCTGCTTGCCTTTGTCTTATTCCTTTCCTTTAAAAAAAGAAAAGAAAAAGAGTTCCTACAAGAAAAGAAAAGTCACAAAGCCAGCCTTACTTTCTTTCCATCCCCATTGCTAGTCTCATCTACGGAGATTTTTCCAAGAATCTTAATTGATCTCTCCTCTACTAGTTCTCCCCACTCTAATTCATTCTTCTTCTAAAACATCCATCATTTACTTTTCCAAAATACTCAGCTATGATACTCTACGACTTAAAGACCACCCCATCCCCATCCTGCTACACACACACCAAACTCCTAAGTTGGCATTAAGAAATCACTACCATCTGATCAGATCATCTCACTCTTCCTACCTAATTCTGCCTCTAGGTATATTTATTTTCCTCCTGTGCTCCACAGAAGGTACGGTCTACTCTTGGGGACTTCATAAAAGCTATTTCCTTCAATAGAGTGTTTGACTTTTCTAAATATGGTTCTTTGTTTCTAGCTTAAAGTCAGTCTTCTCTCCAAGAAATCTAACCAGCCAATTTCAGTTCAAACTGATTTACTTCCTCAACTTTAGCATTTTCTGAAACACCCACATCACAAATGGCTATATCTTTACACTACTGACAAGCTATTTCATATATGGAAGAGTTTTCCAACCAATGCATTATTGACATTTTGAACCAGATTACTCTTTGATGGGGGTTGGAGAGGAGTGGGGAGGGCTGTTTGTCCTATGTACTGTGAGATGTTTAACCATATCCTTGGCCTCTACCCACTAGATGTCAGTAGCACCCCTCCTCCATAATTATAACAACCAAAAATGTTAGCAGCCTGTTGAGAAACACTGATTATATAAATGCTATTTCTCAGAGAAAAACTGTTCATTTGATATGAGACCTAGAAACTGCAACAGCTTAAAAGCTGTATTTCAAGATTAGGAAGTGAAAAAAGGTTTCATAGACAAAAATGAAATGTGAGCTTTATCTGTCTTCTTGGGATTTATCTGTCTTCTTGGGAGCACTGTACTAGGGGAGAAATCAAACCATAAAGCTTATAGAACTTTTAACACTTAAACACCTCAGGAGGTAGAATAAGAATTCTCTGAAGAGGGAAAGAAGGAGGAAGGAACCACTATACTCAGAAAAAGTACAATGGACAAAATTACAATGCAATTCAAACCCGTCACAATTACACCAAAAAATTATAGACCTGAATACAAAAATTACTTGATTCCTCAGGACTGAAGCCCTAACACTTCAAGTTATATTACCAGCAAAAAATTGTTTTCACTGGTTGTACTTCACTCTGTTGATTTTTTCAGGGGATAGAAATCAATTCCAGTCACTTGAATAACCATTTCTTCCTAATGCCTTTGAAAAGCACTCATGAAGCACAGACTTGGTAAGGCAACACTATGTATAAATCTTATGGATTGCTTTTAATATAAAGCTTCTGTCAAAATCAGAGAGACATATATCTGACAACACATAGAAGGCAAATAAGTGCACAAATCCAACCTTTTTTTCCTCCAGTAGTCTGTTTGCTTGATTTCGTGAACATTAATGAAAAACTGAATCTTGTGCCTAGTCAGGCACAGTGAAATCTGGCTCTAGGAAAACGAGCCTTTCCAGAAGTGGGGTCTGTTGAGAAAAGGATCGCGAGCCCCAAATCCTAGGCATATAGCAACACGGACAGGGTTGTTGTTGGTGTTTAACCTACAATATTCAAAAGTCACACCTCCCTCCTTTTTTCCACCAAAAGAGAACACTTGGAGGAAATGCCACACTTTCCCATCTGTCTCCAAGGGCAGAGCAAAGGCCTCACCTGGGTGTGGTGCTGAGGTGCTCTGGAAAGAGGCCTGGGGGGTGGGGGTGGCAAAGCTGTAGGAGGGAGCCACTGGCAGAGAAGTAGCAATCTGGCTTTTCCCGGGGTTCTGTACTTGCTGAGTGCTGGGTGTAGTATCGAGATCCTCTGATGTCTCAGGTTGGACTGATACATTCTTTAACCAATCAGGAATCTCCGCAGGTAGGATTGTGGTTATGGGACTGGAAGTTATAATTGCCTTATGGACCTAAAGAAATGCAAAAATTCATTTGAGTAGACAAAAGTGATACAGCCAGGTTTTGTTTGTTTTTTGCTTAAAAAAATTTTTTTTTATTTATGGCTCATTAAATAATTGCATATTAAATGTTTTTTTGAAAAATGAAAACAAAGAAACTAATCTCACCACCCAAATTGGTGTTGAAATGTTGATATAAATCTTCCCAGTTTTTTTTCTATGCAAAGAATCTTGATTAAAACAAGTAATTATGATCATAGTCACTGTGTTCAGTAAGTATACAATCTAATGGAGAAGAGAGAACTAAAAACATAATTAGCCAAAATGGTAAATATACCTATAAAAGTTATGATGAACTAAAGAACACAATCTGAGGACATTTGATTCCTCTTTCTTGTCAAGAGCAATAGGCATGTAGGAAGAGTGGTTTGAATAAATGAATAAAGGCTTCCCAGAGGAGGAGAGTCCTGAACTGAGTTTTATAAATAATTGTTTAGAGATAAGGCTGAGAGATGAACATAGGCACAAGAAAAGAGATTAATGTGACCTGTGTTGGGAACTGAGAGTCATAAGCAAATGAGAGGCAGGAAGTAATGAAAGATGATAGTCAAAGGCCAGGCTACAGACATTACATGCTACTTTAAGGAGCCAGATAATGGTAAGCAACTAAAGGGTTGTATGCAGAGTAGAATCAAGGTCAGGTTTCTGTTTTAAAAGCATCATTCAGGTTGTGATGTAGTGTGTGGGTTTGAAGAGGTAAGACAACTGCAGGAATATCACTTAGCAGGGTACTACTGCATTCATCCAAATGAAAAATGCTGAGTGGCTAGACAAAGGTGGAGGTATACATTTTTTTAAAAATCAACTTAATTAAAATAAAATATACAATAAAAGAAACTTTCCCCTATGTCACAAGTCTTGAACCTGGTTCCTTGGTTCACATGGTCTGTGCCTCAAGCCACCTGAGCCAACCTGAGCCATCGGCTGCACCAACTACACACATTTCAAGCGTATAGGTCAATGAGTTTTAACAAAAGTATGCACCCATGTAACCATAATCGAGAGAGAGAACACCTCTCTCAGCCCCCGAAACTGATTCATGCTCCTTTCTGCCTTCATTTTCAGGGTCAGGCGGCACTCATTTGCTTTCTGTCACCATCAGTTAGTTTGGGCTTTCATATATTTCATATAAAAGGAATTACATACATGCTATTTCACTTACAAACTTTTTGAGACTCATCAATGTTACTGTGATTCAACAGTAGTTTCTTTTCTAAAACCAAGTAGTATATCATTAAGACATAAGCCAGTACCGCCCTGGTGGAGCAAAGGATTAGTCAGCAGCCTTTGGCCCAGAGCACAGGCCACATATCTCACAGGACCCAGGTTTAAGACCTGGGGCCAGGCTGAAAACCGAGATTAACAACCAAATAAAATGAATTAAGTGCTTTCCTCTATCTTCCTGCCTGCCTGTTTTCTGCTCACCTTCATTCCTATCTGCATTTTTCCTTAACAACAAAAAAAAGACAGAGATAAATAAAAATGTGATAGAGATGGTGACCTGGTAAGAGCAAGACTCATTGCCCTCCCCACAGAACAACTAGGAATTCGCCTATTTTAAAGAATCAAACACTGAGGAAAAGCAGGCACAGAGGCTATATAGATGCAACATCAATTGTGACCACAAAGGGTAGGCAAAACATCAGGGTGCAGAGCTACACCACAGATTCAGGATTTGGGATTTGGGATATAGAGGATGGGGTGAAGCCACAGAAAGAACCGGTCCTCCTAGAAATCGTAAAAGCAGAGCCTACCCAGTGGGACAGGGACATGAAGTTGGGGAAGAAGGTCTTGGTGAATGGTAGAAGGAGAACAAGTGCCCTGAAGGGAAGGCCCATTAAGAAAACCACACTATGTGCCGCTATAACTAGAAGGTAGCTGGGAGAATCCCTCTATGCCCACCCCACCCTCCTAGCATATTGCCCCCTGAGCTACAGGACCCGCTCACCAGAAATCCCACCCCATTCTTAAGAGAAGAAGACAGTCTTCCAGAGGGAGAAACTGCCAGCACTACCCACTAGCATCACCCTGTGGGTAGAGGTGAAATTGCAGCCTGATTGCTGTGGGCCAACAGCAAGGTGGTCATATGGTTCGGTGCTGGGACACTGTGGGGAAGCTCTATATCCCACACACAAACTCCAACCCCACAGGCTGAATTCTTGGGCAACAACACAGGGTCTTCATAAGAACTTCAACAAATCTAACCAGTGGTGATGCCACAAAACTCAAGAAATCCCAGTGTTCAAACCAAGATCTAGGCTTATTCAGTGCAAATTTGTAACCTATACAAGGCTATCACTGCAGGGAAACCTAACCCACAGAAACATAAACAGAATGCCAAACAGAGCAGACACAAAAAAATTTACATGAAATGATGGATCCAATAAAAACCTTAGGGAAAATCTGAATACAACAGGTGTACACAAACTACCTAAGGATGAAGTTAGGGCAGCAGTGATAAAAATATTCATGGAAATCAAGAAAACAATAGAAGAAGTAAAAGGAAACAACAAAAAGAGAGAAGAAAGAATCAAGATAGCAAAGAAATTAAGAATACAATAGCTAAACTAAAGAACTCAATAGAGGGACTCAAAAATAGGATGGATGAAGCCTCCAGTAGAGTCAGTGAGCTAGAAAATGGGGCAGAGGAATGCACTCAAGCAAGCCAGCAGAGATAAAAGAATACAAATAAATGAAGACAGCATTCAACACATATGGGATAACATCAAAAGGAACAACATTTGCATCAAAGGGGTTCCAGAAGGAGAAGAGAGAGAAAAGAGGGCAGAAATTGTGTTTGAAGAAATAATAGAAGAAAATTTCCCGAACCTGAAGAACGATGCAAGCCTCCAGATCCCGGAAGCTCAAAGAGTTCCTAATAAAAGAAATCCAAGCAGACCTACACCTAGACATATTGTCAAAATGTCCAAAAAAACAAGATAAAGAATCTTAAAGGCAGCCAGAGAAAAAAGAAGTCACATACAAAGGCACTCCCGTAAGATTGTCAGTGACTTCTCAACTAACACTCTACAGAATAAAAGAGAATGGCATGATATACTCAAAGCGCTGAAAGGAAAGGATTTCCAGCCTAGGATATTATACCCTGCAAAACTATCATTCAAAACTGAAGGAATGATAAAAAGCTTTTTCAATATTTATAAGGAATTTATAATTACAAGGAATTTATAAATGAATTTATCACCATAAAACCAGCTCTACAAAAAATACTGAAGGATACTACATAAAGTGTAAAGAAACCATACTTAAAAACAGTAAGACAGCAAATGTAAAAAGTGGGGAGAAGAAAAGAACAAAAATGTGGAAGGTTAGAATGAGTATAAAACTAATCTTTCAAATAAAAATAGGAACTAAACTAAGAATTCTTAATGCTAACTTCAGGGTAACCTAAAAACAGCAAAGAAGAAAACAAAAAGGGAAATCAATCAAGATCCACCTAAGAAGAGAATGAGAAGAACAAAGGCACTTTCTGAAATACACAGAAGACAAACTACAAAATGACAATAAACAGCTACATATCAATAATCACCCTAAACATGAATGGACTGACCTCAGCAGTCAAACAACACTGAGTGGCTGAATGGATTAAGAAGCATAAATGGATAAAAAGCACCCTGGAAACTCACCTTTTGAAAGATAAACCAAGACTCAAAGTCAATGGTTGGAAGACAATTCTACAGTCAAACAGCAACCACAAAAAAGCAATGGTCAAACTTATATCAGATAAAACGGACTTCCAATTAAAAAGTATAACAAAAGACAGAGATGGACTTTTTATAACGATTATGGGGTCCATCTAGTAAAAAGACATAATTCTTATTAACATATAAACACCAAACAAAGAACATCAAAATATATCAACTATGTATTATTAGAACTGACGCGAAACATCAACAGCAACACAATAATAGTAGGAGACTTCAACACCCTACTTACAACAATGACAGATCAACTAGGCAGAGAATTAACAGGGGAACAGCAGCTTTAAATGACTATTTGGAACAGTTAGGTGTAATAGACATATAATGAACAGTTCATCCAACACTACGGATTTCACTTTCTTCTCAAGTGCACATAGAACATTCTTGAGGAGATCAAATTTACAAAGATTAAAATCATACCAAGCATCTTCTCTGACTACAGTGTCTTAAAACTATAAATCAACCACAAAAAGAAAGCTGGAAGACCCCAAATAAATTGGAAACTAAACAATATGGTTCTGAATGACACTTGGGTAAAAGAGGAACATAAAAAATATTCAGACACAAATGAAAAGGAAGACATGAGCTACCAGAATCTATGGGATACAGTGAAAGCAGTACTGAGAGAGAAGTTCATTGCAATCTAGAACCACCTCAAATGAGAAAAATCACAATCTAAGGCTACATTTAAAACAACCAGAAAAAGAAGAACAACTAAAGCCAAATACCAGTAGGAGAAAGAAAATAAAAACTTGAGCAGAAATACATGAAACAGAAAACAAAGACAATCCAGAAGATCAATGAAAACAAAAACTAGTTCTTGAAAAACTAAAATTGACAAACCATTGGCTAGACTCACAAAATTACAGAGAGAGAGAGAGAGAGAGAGAGAGAGAGAGAGAGAGAGAGAAAGAACTCTCATAACTTGAATCAGAAATGAAATGGGAAAAGTTACAACAGATACCACAGAAATACAAAACATCCTAAGAGACAACTATGAACAGATCTATGCCAACAAAGTAGACAACCTTGAGGACATGGGCAGATTTCTAAAAAGACAGTCTACAAAGACTGAACCTGAAAGAACTGGAAAACCTGAACAGAACAATCACAAGCAAAGAAAATGAAGATATAATAAAAAGTCTCCCTAAAAATAAAAGCCCAGGACCAGATGGCTTTTCCAATGTGTTTTATGAAACCTTGGGAGAAGAATCCATACCTGTTCTTCTCAAACTCTTCCAAAATATTGAAGAACTGAGAACACTGTCAAATACTTTCTATACTAACAGAAACATCATTAAGAAAGAAAATTACAGACCAATACCTCTAATGAACACAGAAGATATAAAATTCTCAACAAAATATTAGCGAACTGAATCTAACAATATATCAAAAAGATCACCTTTAATCACCTTTAATCTATTGACGGAAATTTAAATTGTTTTCAGTTCGCACTCATAAATATAGCTGCTCTGAGCTAATGTTTCTGTAAATAAGTTTTAACTTATCTTACGTAAATACACAGAATTTTTGGTCATATGTAAGAATATGTTTAACTTCATAAGAAATTGTGAACTGTTATCCAAAGTGGTTGAACCATTTTGCATTTCCACAAGCAATATATGAGAGTTCCACCTGCCCCACAACCTCACCAACGGTTGGTATTTTGCGTCTTTTTTTCCCCATTCCAATTAATCTCACTATGATTTAATTTGCATTTTACTGAAGACGAATGAGGCTGAACATCTCATCTATGTACTGGCCAGTCGCATATTTTGTCTGGTAAAGTTTATTCAAGTTTTTGCCCATTTTTTAGCTTATTAAGGTATAACTGACATACAATAAACATAACATATTTAAAATGTACAATTTGATAAATTTTCACATACATGTACTCCTATGAAACCATCAAGATAATAAGCATGTCCAGCACTTCTAAAGATTCTTCGTTCTCCTTTGTAATCCCTTCTCCCTTACTCCATTCCCAAGCAACCATTTTTCTGCTTCCTTTTCAGATTAGTATGCATTTCCTAGAATTTTATGTAAATGGAATCACACAGTAAGTACTTTTTAATGAATGGTCTGACTTCTTTTACTCAGCAAAATTATTTTGCTATTCAGCCATGTTGCTGTGTATCAATACTTCATTTCTTATCATTGCTGGTTAAGATCCTGTTGTATAAATATATCACCAATAGATGAACATTTGAGTTGATTCCAAATGCGCTATTACAAATTTAGCTACTATAATATTCTTATACAAGCCTTTGTATGGATATAATTTTTCATTTCCCTTGGATAAATATCTGAATAGAATAGTCATTTTTCCAGAGCTGTGTCAATATGTCGTCTCACCAACAGTGAGTATTCCAGTTGTTTTTCAACCTTGCCAGATCTAGTGTGAAAAGTCTTTAATTTTGGCTATTACTAAGGTGTGTGGTAGCATCTTGTAGTTTTAATTTGTATTTTCCAAGTGACTAATGATTTTGATAATCTTTGCATGCACTTATTGGACATCTGTATAACTTCTTTGGTGGACTATCCAAATCCTTTGCCTTGTTATTAGTTTTGTTAACTATACATTCTAGAAACAAGTCTTTGGTTAAGTCTGTAATTTACAAATATATTTTCCAGTCTTTAATCTTTTTGTTTTTCTTAATAGGATCTTTTGAATAGCAAAATTCTGAAATTTTGATGAGTTCCAATCATTTTTTTTTCTTTTATGGTTCATGCTTTTAGTGATGTTTATTTAGTGACAAGAACACAAAATATGTTTTCCTCTGCTTTCTTTTATAAGCTTATAATTTTAGTCCTTAAATTTTGGTCTATAATTCATATTAAGATAATTTTTCTGTATGATATTAGTTAAGGATCAAGGTTTGTGTCTTCCCATATTGTTCCAGTACAAATTATTGAAAAGATTATCCTTCCCCGATTGAATTGTGACATCAATATGTGTGGATCTGTTTTTGGACTTTATTCTGTTTCATTGATTTAGTCTAGCCTTACACTAATACCACTACCTTGATCACTGTAGCTTTTAACAAGTCTTAAAATCAGGTAACTTTAAGTCTACCAACGTTCTTTATTTTCAAGGTTATTTGGATCATTCTAGGTTCCAATCCACAAACATGGTTATACTCATTTACCAGGACTGCCATAACCAATTACCACAAATGTGGTGGCTTAAAACAACAGAAATGTATTCTCTCGTCGTTCTAAAGGTCAGAAGTAGGAAATCGAGGTATCAACAGGTTCACATTCCCTCTTCAGGGTTTAGAAGATGTCCTCTTTTGCCAATTCAAGTTCCCAGAAACTCTTAACATTCCTTCACTTGTGACAACGTAACTCTAATCTCTGTCTCCATCTTCATATAGCCTTCTTTCTTTTGTCTCTATGGGTCCATACCGCCCTCTCCTTCCTCTTGTAATGACACAAGTCTTTGGATTTAGGGATCATCCAAAACGAAGGATAATTTCATCTTAAGATCCTTAATTAATTATATCTATAAATATCTTATTACCAAATAAGGTTAGATGCTGAGATTCTAAGTAGACATAACTTAGGGGAAACAACAGTCAATGCACTGTAATGGTCTGTCTCTCCATTTATTTCATTCTTTAATTTCTCTCAGCAGCGTTTCATAGTTTTCAGTATATAGCTCTTGTATATATTTTGTTAAACTTATCCGTAAGTATCTCGTGCTTTTAGATGCTATCATACATTTTAAAACTTTAATTCCCAATTAACCATTGCTAATATATAAATAGTTGATTGTTATCTATTGATCCTATATCCTACTACCTTGCTAAATTCACTTAATATTTCCAGTGCTTTTGAGTAGAATTTTTGGGAATATTTAGGTATATTATTACATTGTTTATGAATAAAGGCAGTTTTGCTTCTTGTTTTCCAATCTGTATTCATTTTTTTTGCCTTGCATTATCACATTGGCTAGATCCTTCAGTACGTTAAATAAGAGGTAATGTTAGAGTAATTTTCTTATTTGTTGAGTAATTATCATCTCATTTTCTTTAAATCTTTGAACTTTTTTTTTTTTCATTTTAAACTCATTTTTAACAGACCCATTAAAGTCTGTCTGCTAAAACTGATGTTTGAGCCCACTCAGAATTAATTTTTATGGATTACTTTTTCCCCCTAAGCATGGATTATAATTTCTTGATTCTTTTTTTTATGCCTTATAATGATTAAAAGTCTGGTTAAAAGACTGACATTTGAGATAATACATACCAGCAACTCTGGATTATGTTTTATTTTTTGGATGGGCTGTTGATTATTTTTTAGTAACTTCCCTCCAGTTAAACTGTAGAATCTGACTGGCCCACAATATGTTGTCATTGATGTCTCTGCTGTTTATTTTTCTGTATAAATTAACCTGGTATTCTAGGTATTACCTTTGTATCTGTATTAGCAGTTGCTAGTAATCTGGAGAGAGGTTGCTAGAACACTTGAAGTCATAAAGGTTCACCCTCTGCTAGTATGTCTGTGTGCTGTTTGGGGAATGCATTCAAAGCTGTAAGCAATTCTTAAGTCTCCCTTAATTCTTACTTTTTATACCTCTCATGGATCTCTATTGTACATGCAGACAGTTTCTCAATCAGGGATGTGTGGAGTTTATCTTGCTCTTCTGGGGCTATTTTAATTAAGCTTATGATGGACCCAGGATCTTCCATTAAGTTTATGATGGGCCCACCACAAACCCAAACAGACATTACATCTCAGGTTAGCAAAGCTCTAGATTATCTCCATTCATTACCAACCAAGTTTTTTTTTCAGTTGGCAAAGCTGTAAGCTTTCACTCTCTACCCCAAATCAAGTCCACTCACTCTGGCAGAAAAGCCCACCCGCTGCCCTCCAACTGTGGGACACAAACCCAGATCCTTGGAATGTACATGGACTTAGTCAGCTGAAGGTGGTAGAACCAACAATTACTCCACCAGGGTGCATCTGATGAAACTAAATTTCTTATCAGCTGAGCTAGAGTGATAGCAGCATGGACAAATGGGAGATGCTCCAAAAAGACAGTAATCTCCCACTAAATACCTACTCAGAGCATTACCAACTTTTCAAGAACAAATGCTTCCCATTTGTTCACCTCTATTGTATTTCTAGTGCCCTGAAAAATTTGTTTTTGACAATGTTGTAAATTTTGTACAGTTTCATGTTTGCTTTTTACAAGGAGAAAATTACATATCCCTGCATGATGCCACAGGAGGTATCTTCTTTTTACCATTTTAAAAATTATTTCATTTTCAAAAATGACTTTAAAAGTTCACTCACTATTGTCATTTTCCTTTCATTTCTTTTATTTGTCTAAACTTAGTGTGCAGTCTTTGACTAATAACTCTAACATCTGAGTCAATTTGGAATAGGTCAATATATTGACTGCTTTTTTACCTCTGAACATGGGTCACTCTTCCCTATTCCTTTGCCTGTCTAGTTTTTGTTTGAATATTGGACATTCCATCTAATACATGTAGTGACCCTGAATCTATTATGCATACTCTGGGATTGCTGGTTTGTGGTTTTGTTTTGTTTTTAACCTACTTGGACTTAAACAGTAGACTGTGATTCCCCTGGAGTGTGCAGCAGCTAACACTTCTGTATAATTTGTTGCAGCAACTTTTTAGCCTGATCCCTGCAAGTCTGCTTTTGTGATCTGATGATTGGCAAATAATTTGGCCATAGGTTATACTCAGATTTGAGGCTGTTCTTCTGTGGGAATTTTTTTGCTTCTGGAAATTATACTCATTTTTTCAGTCTTAGACTCTGTCCTGTAACACCTGAAGTCAGTAAAACTTAAGGTTTCTGCTACACCTGATTGAGAAATGCATTCAGTTAAAAAGCAACAAATTCACGAAGTTAAACTGATCTCTGCCTGCTGTTTCATTGAGCCCTCTGAAGTATCTCCATGTAGAAGCAGAGGTTCAGCCTGGGATTTTAGTAGAGCTTAAAGTCAGGTTTATGGTTTCAACTTCTGTTGATCTCATAACTTTCAAGGTGTGTACACACACACACACACACACACACACCTTCCTTAAATTTCTAGATAAATTTTCTACCCTGAACTTTGTTCTCTGCCACCATAAGAAAATAAGGTTAAGGGTGCGCCCTGGAGGCCTAGCGGTCTAGGACCCCGGGAGCAGTCCCACATATATCACAAAGTCCCAGGTTCAAGACCTGCAGTCTGGGTAAACAGCCAACGTAAGCAATAAACAATAAATAAAAATAAAGTGCTGCTTCTGCCTAGGAAGGAAGGAAGGAACAAAATAAGACTGAGGCTTTCCCTGACGCTTTCACTTACCTCTTCTGTCGGAGTTGGTGAACACCCTCAAGCAAAAATTTTGAAAAGCTGTAAACACAATTATCACTTCTAGTTGCTGTTTTTTAAGAGAAAACTCTCCTCTAACTTCTATTTGCTTTTGGATCCTTTCCATTTCTTTTAAATACATTTTTTAAACAAATCTACAATTACAACCTGTGGGAGGGTTAGGGGACCACTTTTACTGGAAATTTCCCCCTGTGGAATGGATATTAAAATATTAAGACTAATATCTGTGACGCTGAAATGGATTTGGGGATTGAGATAAAGAATCTAGGATCACTCCCATGCTTCTAGTTACAGTGAGGGACTAACTATAGTGGTGTCAGAAACTAATATAGTCTACAAATGAGGAAATTAAAAGAAATAATAAGCAAGTAATGTTTTAGATATATTGAATCTGAAGTACCTCGGGGAAATTCAAATGGAGATCTAGACTTGGAACCAAGTTCCAAAAGATAGTAGCTGAAGATATGGGAGTAAATAAGTTTGCCTAAGAAAGCATGCAGGTAAAAGAAACAGGCTAAAAAATAGGGTATTTGGGGATATCAGTGTTTAAGATATAGACAGATAAAATGACCCATAAAACTGATAAAGAAAGCCAGAGAGAAGGAAAAGAACCAGGAAATTGTGTTATAATAAGAAAGAAGGGAGAAGTGCAACCAGTACAAAATAATGCAGAGAAATTCAATCAGATAAGGACTCATAAGAACACACTGCACTTGGTAAAACCAAATTCCACAGGACTGTGAATTAAACACAAGTGCATGAAGAAGAGAAAGGAAGTATACATTACTCTTGAAATTTGGGGGGGGGGAAAAAAGGAAAATATAACATGGAATGTAATTAAAGATACAAGAGGGACAAGATCTAGGCCTCAACTAAAAGGACTAAATTTGAATAATAAGCACCAAATTCTCAGAGTGAAAAGATAACGATATGAGTTTAGGCTATTGCACAAACATTTAAGAGCATATCTGAGCCCTATCAGGGAAAGCAAAGATCAGAGAAGGCTTCTTTACCTCCTCTGAGGTAAAGCCTGGAATAAGTCTTGAAGAATAAGTGGTAATTAGGAAGGTGAATAACAAAAGTTAAAAAAAAAAAAGCAGAGTTGGGGAGAGAGGAGGGAAGGTGAAAGCAGGGAAGGGGAAGGGAGGGAAAAGACAATAGATTTATGCTTCCTTCAAGATGGAGTAAAAGAGAGCAGATGGATCCTCCCACGTGAAACTACAAAAACAACAATAAAGGGCATGCCTTATGGCTCAAGTGGCTGAGATAGTGAGTTCACGGGTGTGTGGACCACATAAAGTCCAAGGACCAGGATTCGTGACCTGGGGCCTGGGTGAAAAACTAAAATAAAGATACCTCTTGCTTCTCTTAAAGGAATAAAGAAAACAGTTAAAATATATGAAACAACAGCACTTCAGACATTGTACATCAGGTAGTTGGAAAAAAAAAAAGCAATCCCTAAAAGATAAAAAACAAATACGATGGGCCCTATGATTTTCTCAGCTTACTGTCTAGAGAAAGTTGATAGCCACAGCACAGGAAGGGTGAATCAGAGCAGAAACTAGTAGTCTCCCTGAGTTAAGAGAGATAACTGGAAGTCTGGGAGAGGAGAGAGCTGCACAGAACCAGAATTCTGAAGATCTCCAGAGGATCCCCCTAACTTATTCAACTGAGTATGACCATCTTATGCTATGAGGAAACTACCCAAGACAGGGAAACAACTACCCAAAAGGATTACAGGAAGCAATACCCAGAGTTCCCATAGGCAAGGAATAATACCTATTCGAAAAAGCCAGAACGGAAAACTTCATAATTCACGGGGCATCAGTTAAAATGCTAATATTGGTCTTTTATCAGTGGTGAGGAAAAATTAGCCCTTAGTCTAATGCAGCTAAATAACAAAGCTTAAAAGTAAGACTCAAAAGTCAAAAGGATCAAACGTTTTTCAAATAATTTAACCATATCCCAGAACAAAGATCAAGAAAGCCTAAATTAAAAAAAAAAAAAAAAAAAATCTAGTTCCCATCTAGGAAAAATGTACAATGTCTGCCACCAATAAAAATGACTATACCTGAAAAGACGCAGGAACAATCCATAATGAAGAAAAATAATGATTAAAACTGACCCAGAAATAACACAGATGACACAACTGGTGACAAAAGTATTACAGGTTCACTGCGGTGGCTCAGGTGTCAGGTCTACGGCTGCAGTGGTGTGCCACATACAGCCAAAGGACCCAGGTTTGCAACCTGTGTCCAGGGGGAACGACTGAAAATGAACAAATTGTAGAACAAACTTGAGTGATTGGAGTTCTTGTAATTAGAGTTCTCAAAGGAAGGGAAGGAGACAGAAAAATACTTCAAGAAATATGGACAATAATTTCCTAATTTGATGAAAACTATAAACCCATGTTCAAACACAGATTTGAAAAGTTCAAAAACCTCCATGTACAAGAAACAGAAAAAAACTATACAACAGAAACCAAAATCAAATTGTTTAAAACAGTGACAGAGAAAATCTTAAAAGTAGCCAGAGAAAAAGGACATATTATAGAAGAACAAATAAAAATTTACAGCAGACATCTCAACAGAAATGGCACAAATTAGAAAAACATTGCCACAGTATCTTAAAGAAAGCAAAATAAGAACAAAAACCTGCACCTTAAATTTAAACAGCAAAAATACTTTTCAAAGATGAAGGTGAAATAAAGACAGTTCAGACATACAAAAGTTGAAAGAATTAATCACAAAACACACTACAATAAATGATAAAGGGAGTCCTTTGAGACAAATATAATACCAAACAGAAACCAGTATCTACACAAAATAATAAAGGGCTCTGGAAATAGTAACTAATTAGATAAATATTTTCCCTTACTGTTTATGTCTCTTTAAGAGATAATTGACTATTTAAAGCAAAAAAATAAAAGTATGCTGTAAGCTTTAAAACACATCTGATACCAACAACACAAAGGCTGGGGAAAGGATTTAACTGTTGTAAGATCCCTACACTATGCATTTAAGGTAGTCCTTGATAAGCTAAAGATATATACTATAACCAGAACAATCAACAAATCCACATAACAAAGAATTATAACTATATATTAATATTTCTATTGCTGCTATAAAAAAGTATCACACACTTCCCAGCTTAAGTCACACAAAGTTATTACCTTACAGTTGGGACAGAATGCAGCATAGATCTCACTGGACTAAAATCAAGGGGTTGTAGGGTTGTGTTCTTTGGGGAGGCTTATGAAAGAATCCATTTTCTGTCTCTTCCAAGTTTAAAGGCTATCTGCCTTTCTTGGCTCATGGGCCCCTTCTTAAAGACAGATTACAAAGGAACAAGAGGAAACTTTGGGGGTAATGGATTCTCTTGTGTATGGTAATGGTTTTATGGATATATACATATACATATGTCAAAACGAATCAAATTGTACACCAGAGAATAGACAGTGTCTTCCTGCAAAACCTACAGGGTTTAAAGGTACATCTCAACAAAATTATCACTAAATCTGAGGCTGGCAAACATGGCAGGGTTTTATCATTGTAGAAGTTACAAAGTATGTATTGCCTTCTCAGAGTATCCTTGGAGAGACTAAGACCACCCAGGAAGGAAGAAAGGAGGGATGACAGGAGTGTTATCTAAGAGATGGATGGCTTTGAGACTTACCCGGCACCCACCCCACCGCTTAAAATTCTGCCAATTAACAAGAATCTGTTAATGGATTCACACCAAAACCATCATCACCTCTTGCTTCATACATTAACTTACAAAGTAGCCAATGAACACATTTTTAAATTATTTCACATAATAAAAATCAGGTAAGCAGATGAAAGAACCAGAATATTTAGGCAATCAGAGAAAGTAGGCAATTATGGGGGATGGGGGAATAAGGAAAAGGTATTGTGGTTCAGGCAACTAATACTTTTGAAAAAGGGAAAGTACAATTGCAGGCATTTCTGCACACGCACAGGCAACAAGGACACAGGCCGCCTAGGTTTTCTCTCGGTTCAATAAGCCATTCATGGAAGATTAGAAGTGGGAGTGGGGAGACCATAGAAGGCTGGGAAGCACTGAGCCAATACGTGCACAAGGTGCCAAAAAGGCCTAGGTCATGAGGAATGAGAAATCCAAACAAATTATCCAGGCCAGAAGGATGGAAAAGGGTAAATTTTTTTTGTTGTTTTTAGATTCCCTTTATCCCCACTCACCAATGCCACCCCTCCTCCGCTGATCTCAAACCTGCTTGGTCCGTGAGTGGGCTTTACACGGCCTGTACCATAGCTGCCCATGCCACCGGATGCACCTACATTTTTTTTTTTTTTTGGAGGGGGGGCGAGGCGGTGAAGGTTATCAGCTTGTCTGCGGCTCAGAAAACTGAGAAGGAGAACTGGGGGAAATGAGGTTCCAAGGGATTCCAAATTTGTTAGGAAATAATAGCCAGAAGAATAAATGCATCATTGGCAAAATTTCATAAGCCTAAAGGATTAAAGGAAAGATTTTAAAACTAAAACCAAAAGAAATCAACCAAACAAAAAAACCCTGAAAAACAAAGCAAAACAAAAACACAAAGAGAAACAACTGCTTGGGTTTCTGTTCTTAGTTATGTAAGGCTCTTCTCTGTCCCTGTCCACGCCCCCTCCTCTATCTTCTTTCAGTCAGCACAAGAGCTTTGCTCACTAGTCCTCTTAAATCTGCTCCACAGAAAGCCACTGGCTTGTGCGAGGTGAGATGCTGTGATTACTGAAAAGAGGAAATGGTGCTGAGAGACAAGCAACCTGGTGTTCCTAAAACCAAATCTTACACATGACAACACCTAATGGGACTTTCATTTTCTGGGCTCAAAGACCACTCCTTCCCCTTTCATGAAGCAGAGCTGGCAGCATTTAACTGCCAGTAGCTGAATTGCTTGTACTGCAAACATTCCAGAACCCAATCAACAAGCCTCCACACACCTGCCAAAGATCCAGAAAGTTCATGGCATAGAAGCAGAGAAATGATGCAGTACTTAAACCAAGAAATATAAGTGGCTTCTTTAAACTGAGAAAGGGAAATGAACACCTGCTTTTAGATACAGTATCTGTATGTTCCCAAAAGAGTGGGAAATGCTACTGACAACCCCAATGCCTTTGCTGCTCTGCAGGCATTTCAGACAAGAGGAGAGCAATTTATGATAGTTTCTTTCCACTTCAGTTGCAGAGTTGCTTGACCTACCTTAGGAAAAACAGTACAAACTAGAGACTAGTGCTGCTAGCCAGTCATCCCGAATTAGTGGATCTGCAGTAGGTACACTTCTCTCCCTTCCCCCAGTGCATTAAACAGAAGTTTGAATTCCAAGTCCTCTCCTGAAAGAAATGCCTATCAGTTAACTATTCTGAACACACAGGTGACCCTCCCACACTAACAGAACTATCTAAGCACAGCATCTAAGGTCATATATAACTTGCCTGAATTCAAAGACTTCACTTCACCCCATTTTTTGGTAATGCTTATAGCTTTCTACCTGTGATGCCAAACTCTACGATGCCTCTGTACAATGCTTAACAACACACTCTCATTCTTGGGGTTCATAGTTCAAGTTCAATATACCCCACTCTTTGTCCACTCACTCTCCATGTTAGATTATAGAGCTTGAGATCCTGTTCACTAGCAGCAATTTATTGCCACTGCCCACTGCTAATGAACAATTAGAAAAATAACTCCTCAGCCAACACACCTCAGGGTCTTCCAGCATATATACCTGCACTCAATAAGGCCTAGTCTGAGTTTTTACTATCTTCCAACAGACTGCAGACTGTCAAGGTTAAGTCCATCATATGTCTAAATTTACTAGTTCATTTCTAATTTTTTTTTCATCATGATTATCCTGTGGTATACTGCAGCCAGCTCCTATGAACTGACAGTACACGGTGGTTATTTACATCGTGGTAATTGGCAAAGTCTACAACTCTGGATGTGTACTTGTTGGGGGTGGGGTGGACTCAGTTGTCAAATACCTACCACACCACAACCATTACCTCTATAACGACCTAAGCTTCCTCTCCTGTGAGACCCATCTCCATTCCTTTCTCCCCAAAATTCCACTGAATTGTCTGGAATTTCTACTCGATGATCAAAAATGACCTAAATGCTCAGCTATTTCATGCTTTACTTCCTATAGACCCTACACAATTTGTGGATTCTGGTGCAAAATAAAAATGTGGAAACCCTCATACAAAAATTATGAAGAATTTCAAGGCCCGAGCTGCATCCTCCAGCCAAGCCTGGTCACATGTGGAGGAACCAGCTGTGAACTCTGGCTGTAAGAGAACAGCCCCAGCAGTACTTGAAAGTAGAACAACACTGGCTCTCCTGAAGACAGGACATCAGTGGCAGGTGGACAGTTTGGAATGGTGCTTTCAGATGCCTTCACCTAAGTAAGAAACCTGCCTCCATCAGGACCTTGGATATTTGACAGGCCTCTATGACACCAAGATAAGGAATGGCTGAAAGAATAATCAATGAAATTTTGCAATGAAATTTTGGACACATCTCAAATTTTAACCAGGAAAACAAAACCCAGAGGAATAAATTCAGCAGGCCCCAAAGAGACACAGAGGTGGCTCTGTGCCTAGGAATTCAAACAAAGGAAAACCAGCTGAATAATCATGTAAACATACTGCAGGATATGTGGTGCATAGACTACTAACAACCTTTACAGGTTGACCATGAGCTAGAACTGAAAAATTCACTGTACACATCCCTTAATTTTCTCAACAACCACACAAGGTACATGCTGTTATTTGCTCAAGGTCACAAAGTGGGTCCAGGAACTGCTGTGCCATTCTGGCTCTAAAGTTAGTGTTTGGTTTGGATGTTTTTGTATAGTGCCCCCCAACTCTTGTCAATGGATTTTCATAAATATCTACACACCTTCAATTCTCAACCTCACTCAGACTAACATATTTCAAGGACTACTGAAATGCCTGTCTTATTTCTAACCTCATACACCTATTCCAAATGCCAAATAGTTTGTTTCATGTCATCACCATCCTGGCCAATCTTGCACAAGCTTGAGAAGGCTTACTTTAGCTTTTAACATACAAAGCACATATACAGACAGACAATTTAGGCTTGCTTTAAAACAAGTCCCCATCTATTTCATTCTTCCTTTTATATCACCCATGAGTCACACACCCATGAGTTCAGGTTTTTTTAACATCCCTCTGGAAGACCTTCACAGATCACAAATATCCACCCCTAGTTTTGTCCTATAATAGTATTTACTAATATTCTTTGATGCTTGCCTGAAAATAAAAGTATTCCAAGACAATGACAGGACCTTTCTAAATATGGGGACTTGTACAACTGCACAGCTTCATGTACATAAAGTAGGTCTGACCACCTATTCTTAGATATAAGTCTGCCCTTCACTGAGGATACTATTTCATATGTAGCTCTGCAACATGATAGCTACTTATTCTCTCAAACTTCAGGTTGAAGGTGGGTTGCTATTTTGTATGCTTCCCTTCCCAATGCCCTTTTCAAACTATGACTTATCTTCTTTGCAGAACCTCTTCACCTTTGACATTTTGCTGCAATACACTTTAACTCTCATAAAAAATGTCATCTCCTAACTTACTCACTACTCCTCCTACTTTACTGGATGTCTTTGACATCTGGCTCATAAAATTCCTTTCACCTCAGGTCTTTGCCTATAGAGTAAATAAGGTTAAAAGGACAGATTCTGATAGAATCAGACTGCCTGGGTTCATGTCTTGGTACTACCGCACACTATGTTGACTTGGAAATTTTCTTTAATCTTTCTTTTCCTCCAAGAAAATTATATTCATTTATAAAATAGAGATGGTAATAGTACTTCATAGGATTTTTGTATGAAGTGAAAGAATACATGTAAAGGATTCAGAACGGTACCTAGCACACAGTAAGTGTGCACTCAGTAATCAGATATTGCTGCTATCATCATCATCAGTCTCTACATGGTAACTGATTTAACATGTTCTTTGAGCTTCCTGAGTTCTTTAATCACCTTGTCTCCCCTAAATTTCTTCTCTACTATATCCCAATAACCCTCTGTCATAGCTCCACCCTAGATCCTATAATCATTAGAATTTCTCCATCTCCAAAATCTTAAATTCAAATATCCCATGATCTGACTACTATGTCTTATTCTTCCAGGATTCAAATTTACCCTTCCCTCCTATATCTACTTCCATCATGAAAACTTCTAAAAGCCAAATTCTTGTATATCTTATCTCTGCCAGCATCCCCTGTCTTTGCACCTTTTCTTACCTTCTTATATTCTCTTTCATCCACTCCCTTGACAACTTCAATCTGCATGCACCGATTTCCTTCTATATAAGATTGGCAAAGTTCCTCTCTTGGATGAATCAAACTATCAGTCTTTTCTTGACAAGGCTGCTGAGAGCTTCTAAAGAGAATCATAGAACTCTAAAGATCAGTACCATTGTTATAAATTCATGGTCTCCACCTTCAGTGCTACTTAGCAACCTTTCTATTTCCTTATCTTTTACAATATTTCAGACCTTTACCAGTGTCTCTGAAATCCTGATTTTCCTGCCTAGAACTTACCTTCTCTACTCTTCCTACTGCTGCTTCTATTCTTCATAAATGATCTATCCTACTTTAGAAAAAAACAGAAATGACATTAGAACTACCACAATTTCCTTCTATCAAATCTATAAACCTATATCCATCTATTTCTTCCTTCCTATCACAATGAAGATGCCTTTCTTGCTTACTATTAACCCTGTGCTCTGTGCTCTGCACTCTGAACTCCAACTCACTTGCCCTGTAAGGCAGGGGTTCTTGAAGCGTGGGTCCCAGAACAGCAGCATCAACACTTTCCAGGAATTTGTTACAAATACAGAATTTCAGGAGTTGTTTTAAGCTGTTTTTAACGTGACCTCTAGGTGATTCTGATAGTGCTAAAATCTGACACCCACCGCCCTAGGCATTACTTGCTGTTTGCCCCTATCCTGTTTCTTCAGCCTCTTTCTTTAGTGCAGTGGTTCCCTGAAGACACTTCTATTTGATTGCTCTTGTACCTTCTTGCTCTTCTTCTGTCTTGTCACCACACAGCAACAGATCTAAGGATGCCATTCCCTGCTTCAGACAGGTCAGCTAATGACTTCCCACTGTAAGATAAGGACAAGGCTCTGCACACCTCTCAAGCCTCTTCTAGCACCATGAGCTCTGTTTGCTGAACAAGATCAGTCTCTCTCAGCTTGACCTTGCCATGTTCTAGAGTACCTAACAACCTCTGAAATTAGTATTCCTTCTGCCTGAAATACGCTTTGCCTATTTCTTTTCCTAACTCTTCTACTTCAAGCTCAACTTAAATTTTCCTTATTTAAGAGTACACTGACCTTACCCCTTAGTCTCAATTAGGTTCCTGTTAGACACTCTTAATTATAGCAATACACCCTTATAACTTCTTATAACCTACACCAAATTTACAATTATTTAATTATTATAAATGTAATGAGCATTCTCCTTGCCTGAGTGTAAGCTCTATAAGGGCACAGATTATTCGTATCATAAAATTCCTAGTGCCTACTTTAGTATAGTCCCTTGCACACACATGTTTTCTGACTGTCTGAGCCTACGCAGAGACTGCTCTGTGTCCAGAATTATTTTTTAAGGAAAGGTGCTGGCAGAAATGAAGATTAGGAAAGCAGGCAGGAAGAGGGAGGAGGAAAAAGCATTTATTTTCATTGTCGTTGTTCATCTTTGGTTTTTCCCCCGCCCCGGGACACAAACCAGGGTCCTTGGAACGTCTGCAACTGCACCGGTCGGAGACAGCAGACCCAATGCTGCTCCACCAGGGTGAGCCCGGAACGTTTATTATCTTTTACCCCCTAGTGAAATCCAACACATGCTTCAAAAATAAGTTAAACATCTCTATAAAGTTTTCCCTCTATACATACACCACCTGCTCACACAAGTAGATCACTTCCCTTCTAGTGTTTCTACCATGTAATCCCCATAAATCTACTAACACAATAATTACATACTACTGTGGATATTTATCTTCATACGTGAGTCTCCATTAGACTGCACAACCCTTAAGTCATGAACTATGCTTGCCCACCTTTGTCTATCTATTGCCTAGAAAAGTACCAGACACTGATAACAGGTATCTATAAATGTTTAAGACTAGATCTCTAACATTTCACTAAGAAGTTTGTTTTCTTAATATTAAATCTAGGCTCCAATTTTAGATTTGCTATTCATTAGCTGCATGGTCAAACGGCTTAACCTCTTTGGGCCTCAATTTCTCACTAATAAATCAGGGATAATAACCACTTGGAAATAGTTATGAAAATTAAACAAGATGACATAGTATAATGAATAGCACACACAGTGCCTGGCATATAGTAGCCTCCCCACTCTGGCTTCAACTTGATAGAAATGACTAGGACAAAACAAATACAAAAATAAGTCATAGCAATCAAGGGAGACTAAGCATAGAGTGAGTCATTTCTTTTAATCATTTGTTCAGGAAGATCAACAGTGAAGAAACCTAATAAGCAGAATAAACTCAACTGGAGCTATTTCCCTTGGCATACAAAGCTCGGTAAGAATTAACCCCCAAGAGCTCTTGACTAATAGCCACATCTAGCTCCCCAGTCTGGCGGGTCAGGTCTTAATCTGCAGTGCCATAATAGTTACTTCAGAGCAGAAGAGAACTATCTCATAGGAATGTGTTTACAGGCAGGAGATGAGGGAGGAGGGGGCAGAACTTGACAGCAACCACATCAATCAAGTGTTTTGCAATCTAGTGGAAAACACTGCTGAATCGTTGGTGGAGACCACCCACACTACTGCGCTTACCTGTAGCCAAGATCAGCTTAGACTAATGAACAGCTTCCTGCTTTTACCAAAACGATGGCCAGACTTGCATAGAGTGAATATCTGTAAAATCAAATTACTCTTGTACATCTGGGCAGCACCCACTAGGGTGACACCAAGCAACTTTATATATACACTCCTGAGCCAATGAGTGCTGCCCATAAGCACCAGTGTCATTACACATGTGTGCCAAACGTAAATCATATGTAACAGTTTATCTGCAGCATGTTCACAGTATGCTTACCTCCGCTGAGTCACTGGTGTTCAGTTCCTTGGAGTCATTCATCTCAGTATGCTGTGTCCCTGGAGGTGAAACTACTTTACCAGGACTCTCTCTCTTCTGAAACTTTCTGATTAAGCTCTGCTGGTCACTGGAAGATCCAGTGGGTCTGCGTGGTGCTCTGGTTGGGTTCTGCCTCCTCCAAGATGTGCTGTTCCAATCTAACCCCAGAACATGTGGTGTTTCATCTTCAGGTGGGAAGTCCAAGTCATCTTCAGTTTGGAATTTGTTAAAAAACACCAGCATGGAATTGGAAGAGTCTGTCCTAAAAGCCTGGCAACTCTGGGGCCTACTGCAGTCTGCCTGAATGCACATCCCTTCTAACCACCAAAAGGCGTGGCAGGCAGAGTCCTGGCAGCAGGTGGCCCAACATGACTGGAGTGAGGGGCTCCCTTTGAGAAGCTGGAGGTGATTTTCTCCCCTAGATCTCAGGCCAACTCCAAATTGTGTCTTCGCCTGCTGGCACCTGCTCGCACTGGCATCTGAAAACAAGAATAAAAATATTTTAAGATGAAATAAAAACAGAGACTACTGCTCCGTAAAGAGCCTTGAATACCAACAGTTGAGGCTATTTTGAAGACTGGTTTTTAAGAGGGTGGGAAAACTGTCTAGTAAGTGGAACAGAAGAAGCAAAAGAGTGTGGTTTTGGCTCAGATATTTTAGCTTGTAGAAGTACTGCTCCACGTTCATCGCTGGTTCCCCTTCTTAATGAGTCCCTTAGGCATAGACATTTTACACAGAACTCCAGTTCATAAAATAGAAAAAAGAAAGAAAGAACTATTCTGGTGAAAATACATGGAGGGACAGAGGCAGTCATACCACTTGTCTTCCCACTCACCTCCAATGCACTTCTCAGGGACAGTATGAACTACTGGACCAGAAGAACAGGTAGCTGAATGGCTGGAATATTTCTCCCACTGAACTGGCAGCTATACAAACTGAGTCCTCTTGACCTCTTGCTGTCTACCCAAGACCCATTCATTTTTCTAACCAATTGCTAAAGTCAGATGGTTTTGCACATCATGGTTATCAGCCAGAGGTGTCGTCAAGCTTACTGAAAAAAGTCAGTCATGAGAGGGATTCTGCTCAACTTCGAGACGACAAACCATGACATGACAAGTAAAGGGACACAAGTACAGCAGTGACCGACTGGTTAATCTAGATAACATAACACACATCATAACAAAATTCTGACTAATGCTGATTATGGATAAACTTTTAGGTTGTTGAATTTTTCAGGCATGGCACTGATTTTCCCAAAATATTACCTCATTTCTGTTTTCTTAATGAAGCAAAGTTAAAGCATGCTTTAAATGAAAATTGTTATTCTGAGTTCATTTTAAGGTATGAATTAAATATCTGTCTGTAACTAACTGTTGCCAGAGTTCTATAGACCAGAACCAGGATGAAGTAAGAGAGGTGCCTCAGTCACAAAACTTAGAGATACTTATCCTCTGAGTCACTAAGTGTGGAGTTGGTACCTGACATCTTTAAATTTCAGTCCCTGGGTGCCTCTTTCTTCACCTGTACACATACCTAAAAAAGGGCTATGAACAACTAAAGCAAACATTTGATAATCAGCCAAAGCCAACCTGATTCCCAGGAAATACTTATTAAATGTTCAACAGACTAAACATGGACACCAGTCAATTGAGAGATAAGAGGATGATAAAGACAGATTCTGGGTTATTTAGTTGAGCAAGTACTTTGAAAGCCAATCTGCCATTGTTCTTTAAAATGAAAGAGAGGCACACTGGTACCAACCTAACACCTAACAACACAACTTAGAAGACCAGAAAAAATAGAACTTCCTTAAGAAAAGATAAAGAAATAGCAACTAAGGTAAAAAGGAGTACTAAGAACTACAGATACACCCTACATGTCCTCACCCACCTTCCTGCACAGCAACCAGTGGTATGAATCTCGGTAGCAGCTATCTAAGTGGACAGACTGCATTGAAATCAGTATTAACATTAGTAAGTGTTATTAGTTACCTTTACACCATTTTCCCATTATTCTCTCAAATTTAACTTAATAAAGAAGTTCAAGTTTAAGAATAAGCCTCTCATATTTAACAAAAGGGGCCAGCATTGATGAAAAGACCTCATACTTTTCTATAGACATTATTTCAATTTTTAAAAATGTACTGTGATCTCCACTTCTGCCCTTGAAGGAGACTTGCCATAGGATATGCCCTCCTATCATGAGCAACCACAAAACTAGACAAAATACATGAAATAACTGTTTCAGACACTGAACAAAAGGCAGCCCAGGACTGTGATGCCAGAAGGAAACAAATAGGGCGAGGCCTATGAGTACACTGGCTCTCAGTTTTAGAGACATGCTCCCGACTGGCATGTGGAGGTGCACCCAGGCAGAACGGGGCGTTCTTGCTGAATTGAGAAAAAGAGTAAGGTGACTGTGACAGCTAGAATTTTGGAACAAATTATCAGAAAGGAGGAAGTTAAACAGAGAAAGATCTCCATACTTCCAGATAGTGGACCCCCTCAGTTTTTCCGCTTCAGTTTTTGAATATTAACTTGTATCAAGTGTAGGTTGAAACTGCATAAGGGAAATCAGAAAAGACTATGAAATAAGTGAAAATGAAAAAACAGCAAAATTTATGGGACACAGTTAAAGCAATGTTAGAGGGCCACTTATAGTTATAAATGCTTATTTTAGAAAAGAGGAAAAATCATCATTCTTTTCCTAACTGACCACATAAATCTGTTCCTCAAAAGCAGATTTACCATCTGATAAGTGCTTCATCATGAGTAAAATACACTGAAACATGTCCCCTTTATATTTTTGAGACTAAAGTCTTTATCTGAATTTATACTTTGAACACACAAAAGGTTCACAGTCACTTAGAGAAGCCACAAAACAGGATAATTATTAAATTTCAAGAAAACAAGGAAATTCTTTTTCTTTTTCTTTTTTAAGGAAAGGTATATGCAAGAATGAAGGTAAGCAGAGACAGGCAAGCAAGAAGAGAGAGAAGGAAGAAGTACTTTATTTTATACAGCTGTTCATCTTGGTTTTCATCCTGGCTCCAGGTCTGTGCTCTCAGCAGAAAGCAGTCAACCAAAATGCTACTCCACCAGGGCATGCCACAGGGAATTCTTAAAGGACATTTAATTCAATTCCCATCTAGGGCTAAAAATCCTCTCTAAAACAACTTCAAGTATTTTCAAGCCTTTGAAACTACTTTCTGCAATTGGGAATTCATTAACAAAGCAAGGCTACTTTACCTTTGTACAGTCTATATTAGTACTTCCTAGGGGAATGGGTAAGTTATTATGCTCTGTCAACTTGATGGCTAATGCACATGTTAAAAAGATCATCATAAAGATTATGTGGCAAGATGGAAAAGTGTTTACAATGTAATGCTAAGAGTAAAAAAGCTAAATATAAGAATGTACACAGTTTGCTTAACTACCAGAGTATCTATAAAGAGATGAAAGCAAACACATCCAAATTTAATTCAACAGTTACTGAATATTTACTACTTGTTAGACAGAATGACAGAAGCTGGAAATTAAAAATGAACAAGACAGGCACACTTGATGGCTTAGTGGACAAATTTGGTTGAGTGCAGTTCAGATATATCCTAAGGACCTAGGTTTGCAACCCAGGGCTGGTGGGAACAATCAAGAAGAACAACTAAAATAAAATAAAGTACTCTTTCCTCCTCTCTCTTCCTGCCTGCCAGCCTACTCGCTTTCATTACTGCCTGCACTTTTCCTCAAAAAAAAAAGAGTATGACAGATGGGTGTCTTAGGTCTCACAGAGTCCAGAGGGGAAGAAAAACCATTCAGTGAGATTAACTCCATTTTATTATCAGCTGAATTCATATGCTAAGAATATATCATATCTTATGAATTCAGTTGATCACAATAAATTGAAAGTAATGTTGTTTTCTCCTTCTTTGGAAGGAGAACATACATATACATGAATATATATGTAAATAAATTCATATTTAACATGAGAATATTAAATATAAAGTCCATTCAGAGCACTGAAAGAGGTAAGTTTGGGCAGGCAGAGTAAAATTCCCCAGGGAAGTAACACCCTAATCTAGGGTATAGGGATGAAAAGGAAATAAAACAAAGGAGATAGTAGATCAGAACCACAATCTCTATTACAAAGGCACGATGACTTAGGGCATGATAGAATTAAAATCAGTTCAGTATGGTGAAATACAACTTTTCCTCATACTATTCCATCTTTGCTGTGGCTTCCATTGCTTCCTACACGCCTAATACTCTCAAAAGTGGATTCCTATCGCCAGCCCAGACTACTTCTCTTACTGACTTCGGTGACAATACACAACATGATAGTTCTTTACCTGCCTGTTTCAAACAGAGAAAACAAACTAAAGGTTAAACCATCTGAACAGAGCAGACCTTCAATGTGTGGTCCTTAAGGGACCTTCCAAATCTAATGCAATTTCCTACAAAGTTCTGTATGGAGTGGCCTGGATCTTTTTCTCCAGATTCATCTCTTATCACTCTTCAGACTTTGATTTATGCTCCAGTCATATTGGCCTTCTTTCCATTTTTAAAAAGAACTCTGCTCTCTCCTCCCACAGGATAACTAAAACTAAAACACAGATGAGATTATTCAGGAAGAGGGAAAGAAGAAAAGAAAGTTAGGAATTATCTTCATGTCCCTCCTTCAGCACTGATACTACTAGCTCCTCTATGTGTGGGAAAATTATAGAATCCCATTTGTCCTGAGAACAAATGGGAAAAAAATTCCACAATCACATAGATTGGCCCTACTATAAATACTCTCCATCCTCATCAGTACTGGGCTTCCTGGCCATCCTGCATATTCTACCTTCATTGATCTTTCCCATTCCCATAGTAGTCATTTCAGATCTTCTCTATACTTTTCAAATTCAGGTGCCCTTACTTCCAACCTAGCTATTATCCTTATCCCCTTAGTCATTCATCCACTCAGCAAATACTACTGAGCCTCCATTTCATCATAGGCATTGCTTTCATGAAGCTTATAATTCAGATGGAGGAGACAGAGATTAAATAACTACAATAATAAATGTAGGACTACAAACTGTTAAGTGTTCTGAAGGAAAGAAATTCAGTCTTCAAAGAATAAAACTTAACTAAATTTATAATTTATTGAATATATTATCACATGTGACATACCAAAGATATTCACTGCAAGTTTTTTGAAACAAGAAAACCCTGGAAATAACTTAAACATTCACTAATAGGAACTGGTTGAATAAATTAAGGAAGATCAATGTAGTTATTAGGATGAATAAAGTACTTTCTTTAGTCCCAATATGGCATGATATCCAGGATACAGTATATAGAAAAGGAAAGCTACAAAGCAGTGTGTAAAGCATGCCACAATCTGTGTAGGGAGGGAAATGAATATAAGGCTTATGTATATTTATGCATAAACTATTTTTGGAAAAATATTCCAAAAATTGGCATGGTTGCCTTTATTCAGAAGAATAACTATGCAGCTGAGAGACTGAAGTGGAACTTGCTTATTCACTAAATAACCTTTACTACCTTTTGAATTTGTTTAATATACATGCACACCTTTTGAAAAATTAATTTAAAAAATTTAAATAAAAGTTTAAAATGGCTTCCCACGGCTTTTAGAATAAAAACCAAAATCCTTACTATAGCCTTAAAAAATCGTATATACTCTGGGCCCTGCTTACCCTCCTGGACCCACCTGGTACCATGTTCTCCCTCCGGTCACTCTGATGCAATCCACCAGATTGCTTTCATTCCTTAAATGGACCATACCTCCTTCCCTAACAGGGAAGCACATGCTTCCTCCTCTACCTGGAACTTCCCTGCTTCCCTTCTCTATCCAGTCAAATCCTCATAAGAAGTCTTAATTTAACATCATTTCTTCAGAGAAGCCTCCATGCTAAGCCAAGTTTCTATAATTATACATTCTTTGGATCCTATTTTCTCTGTTACAATCCTTCAAAGCAATTATAACACATAAAATTAAAAATCTTCATGTGATTATGTGCTGATTACCTTTTCCCCCCACTATACTGTAGCTACAGAATGACAGGACTATGTTTGTTTGTTTTACTCTCACCACTGTATTTCCATTCTGTCATAAGACTTGGTATTTTATATTGTAAGTGCTCAAAAAATCTTTTTGAATGAATGCATAAAAAATAGATTATGTATATGTGTGTAAGTGGAGTATTAACAGAATGAGTGAACAAATGAACTATCAGGAAAACAATAGGCTAGGTATTAGGTGGGTCATACTGAAGACATCTAGGATGATGACAGGATTTTAAAAAGAGATGAGGTCCCATATGCCACAATAGATGGGGAACTGGGGGGCTAAGGGTAAATGATAGCTGGTAGATGACTAATGATAAGGGTTAGGAAGTAGTATAAAGCTCAAGGAGCATAAATTTTCACATGAAAGTTGAGGAGTAAACTTGAAGAAGTGACAGTGAGGAGTGATAAGGATATCAGCTCCACCTGCAAAGTCAAAGGTATATGGGATATGGGAGAATACGCAGTCATTGCCTATAGGACAAAAGGAAAACGTATCTTTTTCCAAGAGGAAGTCAGATCTCAGAACATTCTGTATAATGTCTTAATTAGCAAGCTTAAGCATTAGAGAGTTTAGTAACTCAATGGATTCTTGTTACACTTAAAAAGTTGGGAAGGGAGGGGTAGTAAGTGAGAGTGAGTTGAAAAATCACAAAAATTATACAGGAATGTCAAATGAGATTCGCACAAATCATAATGGTGAAGGTATTTTATAGCAAGAAAAAAAGGAGAGGATGAAAAAAATATGACAAACTGATGGTAGGATGGTGGCCATACATCCTGGGTATGAAATGGTGAAAGCTTTGTGGCAAGTCATGGAGAATGTCTTACCAATAGAATCTAGGGGTAACAGGTTTAGACTTAGGGGAAATGGTCAAGGGGACTTAGAGAGATTACAAAGTCAAAAGGAAGATAGCAAAAAATTCTAACTTCTTGGTTGCTGTAGCAGCTCTGGTTGAATCTAGATCTTTGAAGAGAGGAAACAAAAGCATTGGGGTAGGATTCGGGGTGTGGTGCTACAAAAGTGGTTTGTCCTGCAAGAGTCTTCTGCTGCTCCCATGGCTCCCTGGAAAATATCGCATAAGCCACACATGTGGTAGCATAAAGGAGAAATGTTTCATAACTCCCCCAGCTTTGTGAGGTGACCTGGAAACCTGAGTTAGGATTTCATCTATTATTCTGGGCTAGAGAGAATATATTCAATGAACCTAGGGGTTCATACAGAATGTTCCAAACTCTCCCTACTTATACTTGATTTTACTGTTGAAATTGTTACAGTAACAGGTAAAGTTTAGTAACAGGTAAGATTTCTGCTTCATGTGCTCCTTCTCTAACAATCTGATCCTTTGTCTTAGCTAAGTGGAATAGAGCCTGGGAGAGGACAAACGGTTAAAAGTACCTATATCTCTGACAGAGACCAGGATTATAAGAAATATAAAGTCTGGAAGAGGTCAGTTGGCTATAATATTGCTAAGAAAATTAATCCTAACAGTTCCCAAGAAGGAAGAAGGAATTCTGCTCTCTCAGTTCACACGTGTAGCTAGTGGGATTTTTTTTTAAATTAAATGTTATTTAATGTTGTTCTATTATGCGTGCAACAATAAAAATACTGGAGGAGGGAGAGAACAGTTTTCATTCATTCAGTGAGTAACAGTTCTTCCTCACAGCTGGTTAAAAGATTACCTTAAGTGATTAAAAACAAGGGTCCTAATTTAAGTTCTAAGTCCATCACTTACTAGTAATTTAATCTTTGAAATGTAATTTATCCTCTCTAAGATTTTCATTGTTTTCATTGGTGCTATGCTTGAGAAATAGAGTTCATCAGAGGAGGAAGCAGGAAAGCACTGGTAGAGTCAATATTGGATTCTAGAAGTAACTTGGATAAAAGGTAAGATGAAAATAAGTTCCAATTTTAGATCAGTTCCTCTCCCTGCCTACGCCATCATAGCCTGGCTCTGCTCCCAGGGCCTAAGCAAAAGCAATATTAAATCCTTACAAAAAGGGCTTACCATTGGTAAAACCTGAGACTGAAAACTCTTTGGGAAAGTCTGGAACTCAGTTGATAGGCTCATGTAGAAAGCTTCACCTAGGGTGAGAACAGAGGGGTAGAGCCAATCCCTTTCTTTCCAAAAACTACGGCAAAGCAGGAAATATAAGGGTTCCCATATGTATTACCTGGAGGATCCCCAAAACAGGAGGAGGCTCTGGAACTAGTAATGCTTGCTTATCATTATCACCTCTCAAAAGACAGAATTCTAATAAATCTGGCACAAAATCTAGATCAAATTTCATAATTCCAAGCAGTAGAGTAGAAAAGTCTATAGAATATATGAATTATTGCCATAAGGAAATTCATCAAATACTTTTCAGAAGCTCTCAACAACTCTGAGAGAGTGCTGCTGCTCTGGCATTCTTATATCCAGGTAACAAGTCTGATTTCTCCAGCTAACTTGGAAATCCACTCTGGCTGGCAACCAAGAGGGAAGCAGAGACAGAATGTTCACTGTCTTAGGAACCACTCTGTTAAAGTCATTTGGAATTCACAAATCAGTCAAATCCATCAAATTCTAGCCCAATGGAAGGGCAAAAATGGTGGGAATGGGAGAGGGGAGTAGCAAGAATCCCCTATCAGTATCTTCTTTTTTTAAAGCAAATAGTAAAAATTCTTTCGGGGGAAAAAAGGAACCAAAATTCTATAGAAAATAATACATGATTAGGACTTTTAAAGGCAAGATTTATATTTATTTTAACATTCATTGAAACTAGAATCTTTTAAAATTTCACAGTTTTATATCATGGTCAAAAATCCACTTAAAACTTTCCTTTTATAATTATACCTGTAATGAGCTATTATCAAGCAGCAAGCCAGAAGCCTTAAATTTGGTGGTATATTGTTAATTCCAAAAACAATTCACAGGAACCATTCAAAAACAAACCACCTCAGGGGGCACCCTGCACCTCTTTTTGGCTGTCAGCATGTCTGTCACCTGTACACCCACTAATCAACAAGCACGGAAATGGCTCCATGTTACTCTCCACACCAGTTCTCTCCTGCAGGGCTCAGCATATTCAGAAAGCAAAGCAGAGGAGGTGACTAAATCCTTTAAAGGGCACAATCAGGTATTATGAAGTTTGGAAAAGGCCAGGGTAACAACCATTGCCCTCTCTCCTCTTTTTCAAAAGATCTACACTTTTTTCTCAACTGCACACAGGTTAGATTGAAACTGCACACAGGTGGCAGCAGCCTCACAGAGCAGTTCTTTGAAAAGGAAATAATGACTATCGCCTTTGCTGTGTACCTAGCTTTGTTAAGAGCACAGTTTGTTAAATGCAATGGTGTAGGTGATTTGCTGAAATTAAACTAACTGCTAAACAGGAATCAAAAGACTTTGGGTTCATATTCTGATTGCTTTTCCTTGACTATGTTTCTATTTTTTCTCAAAGACTGCTCTGACAAAATAAAACCCCCATGAAACTAGCTGACCAACAGATACCTCTGAGCCATTATTTACATTAACTCTTGATCATCAGCTAGATGGAAAGCAAGCTTCCAACCACTTGATCAAAAACCAGTCTTGTAGTATTTCTTCAGTTAGGGAGTACTCAGATGAGGAGTGCTTAGGTGACCTAGCAGTGTAATTCACCAGGTGCAGTCCACATATCTCCCAAGGTTCCCAGGTCACGACCCGGAGCTGGGGGGAACAGCCAAGATGAACAACTAAATAAAATAAATGCTTCTTCCTCTTCTTTCTTTTATCCCTGCCTGCACCTTTCCTTAAAAAAAAAAAAAAAAAGAGTACTCAGATGAGATGCAGAGCTAGACCCAGGCCTTTCTTGAAGATGAAACACCAGTGCACTGGCCATGCCTTCTTCCAGGATGTGCAGAAGTCATTCCAAGATGAATGGCATGCTCAAATCCCTTGGAAGACACCATGGTCCTGGGGAAGAACCTGAGCAGGCCCTTTTGGATCTGTGTCCCCTGAATTTTAAGGATGCAGATGGCCATCTCTGTGACTTCCTGGACGAGCAGGTGAACTCTGTCAAGAAGATGGGCAACCACTGGGTTGAACTCTGCAGACTGGCTACCCAGGGTAGGCTGGGCAGATATTTTTTGGAGAGACTCACCCTCATGGCTACGATCCTTTGGAGCCCCACGGTCTTTGAAGGTCCCAAGTGGCAACCCCCTACGTGTTAAGGTCTCTTCTCCCTGCAGACACTAGGCAGTTTTTTTTAACTGCTCTGGAGACTTCTCCAAGCCGTGGAACAAGAGGAAGCAATAAAACTTTATGCAGCCAAAAAAAAAAAAAAAAAAGCCTCAAACATGCCGGATTGTAGCAAATTACTGAAGAGAAAAACTAGCATAACATCTCCTTAGAAGAGGGCAATATTCACAGGCCAAAAAGGGGTGGGGTGGGAGTGTTCTTTTAATCTACCTACTTAAGGCAGAGTAACTACACAGATTAAGAAAATCATCCTCATTTAATCTTGGTTAAATTAAAAAATACATTCAGTTTCCAAGGTGAGGTACATCTAGAACCCTCAGAAAGTTGAGTTTTAAAATGTGTTTTCAGGGCATGTCCTAGTGGAAGAGTGGACCACAGTCCGCTGACACCTCAAGGACCCGGGTTCACATCCTGGGGCCTGGTGGGAACAACCAGGATGAACGAAGTAAAATAAATAAAATGCTTCTTCCTCCTCTATCTTCCTGCCTGCCTCTACCCATCTTCATTCCTGACTACACTTTTCCTTAAATAAAAAAGTGTTTTCAGGGTGAAGCAAGGGTAGTGAGGGTTCTGTGGACAGTGGTGAAGGATGATTAGAAATGTGGTGGTGGATGTGAGGTGGCATCAATATTTTATCAGCAGTGAACCTGCACACCTAAAACTTATATAATGTAAAAGAATGTTTCCTCAAATTAAAAATGTATTATAAAATAAGTAAACATGATTAAACTAGGAGTAAAAAAGAAGAAAGAAAATCCCATATCAAGATCAGCACCCTTATTACATCTCACTGCATCTTTGGCTCCCACCCCACAAGTCTGGTTAAGGCTGGCCCCTGAAATAAGACTACCTGAGTTTGAATGTCAATCCACTAAACTGACTAGTGTGACATCTTGGGTCAAAAATTCTTGGTTTCTTCATATGAAAAATAGGAATGATGGTTACAGCACCTAATTCAATTATTAAAGATACTAAAGGAGAGAGGTTATGTAAAATAGTTATAAGCCTGGCACATAAAGTTCAGTAAATATTAGGTGCCATGACTTTTGTTGTTACCATTATACTTTAATTTCATCTCAGGTACCACTTCTCCCAGAAAGTTCTCCTTGATGAAAACTTCACCCCAAGATTCTTCTGCACATCCTACATGTGAGCTCCACCATAGTGTTTCCCTACGTTCTCCATCTAACACACTCAATTCTCTTTAAGTGCTGGGGTTATATCTTGATCTCTGTACTTGTAGGCCTAGCAAAATGCTGGGCACATAGTAGATATTCAAAGATTGGCTAATTTTAAAAGTTTACTCAATATTTAAATAACTTTTTTTTTTTACTTTACTAACAAAATCTATCAAAAGATGTCATCTCTAATATGGAATTACTTGAGTTTTAGTCATTTAATCAGATCCTCAATGTTAATTAATTTCCTTGGCTAAAAGATGGGAGGGACAGGAGGAAAAAGCAGAGTTCCCAATTCACTAAGAAACTAGTTTTTCAAATTAAATTGGGGACAGCATTAATGGGAGGTAGAGATGCACAAAGAGACACTGAAGAAAAGCCAAAAGGATTAAGAAGAGATTACAGAATCCAAGGTAACCAGCTAGGAAACAACCTTTCCTGCCGAAAATGAAAAATCCTTTCAAATCACAGATCTTTCCTCATGAAGGAGCCAACAGAATTTCACTTCCCTATGCTATCTATTTCTGACGACTACACTTCACTCAAAGGCAAGAAAGACTTTCACCATGGCAATTTCTGAACAAAGCAACAATGGAGAATAGCTTCCCAGTGTACCTAGGGGCAAATAGCCATCCATTGCTTGATGACATCTAGACCCATGCAATTTTCTTTCTCGTTTTGCTTTTTTAAAGGAAAGGTACAGGTAGAGAGAGAGGAGGAAGAAGCCCTTTATTTTTTATTTAGTTGTTCCCGCCCATTTCTGGGCCTTGAACCTTGAACCTTTGAATGTATTCGGGACTGCTCCCAGAGTGTACTAGACTGCCAAGCCACCAGGATGCACCCCAATTTCCTTTCTCTTGAATAACAATGAAAAGAGAAAGGAAAAAAAACTTCAAAATTTTGGAGACCTATGTGGAAAAAAAAAAAGTCTGTCACAATTGTAATGCCTTTAGCTTCCTCCTGCTTCTTACCAATACATCAAAAGTTTCCATTAATGGATACAGTTGCTATTAAGTTTCAAAAGACCTATCTTTTAAGGTTTAGTCCAAAGCCATTATCACAACCAAGTTATAAGTGAGAGTATCAATCAAAATGATTGCAGCTGAAAACAGCTCTCCTACCACAGTCACCTGTTCGGAGAGGATCTAGTCATCAAGGGCTTTAGAAAATGTAAAAGCAGATTGAAGGCAAATGATTAAATCATGTACTTTTTAAAAAACTGTAACACTGGGGGGTTACATTGCTGCATATGATATACTCAGAATCTCCTGCTTAGCTTTTTCTCCCACCACCTTATGACTAAAAGACTCTGGAGAATGCTGTCAGCAAGGAGAGCACGCCTCCAAGGCACAGCACAGCACAGCACGAAGGGGCCCACACCTCTCTGTGTAGTGCTGTCTTTATACTTTGAAAAACAAGCAGCAAGTGATCACAGAGAAATTCTGATCTGTACCTAAAAGTGATTTGAGAAAGAATTTTTTTTTCTAAAGAGAAAGCAATGAGATATGATGTCATGAATCTAGCAATTCCCTGTATAGCCCACTTGTAGATGTCACCATTGAGAATCTGCAGTTATTGCTGTCTCTGACTGCAGAGCTGACAAGTTGTTTGCATTCACCACAATCATACCAGCCTTCTTTAGAAACTCACACAAGGAACTTCGAATCAGGGCACTGCTGCCTTGTTTTTTAAGATTTGGGGTTTTTTGTTTTGTTTTTTGTGGCTGCTTTTGTTGTTTCTATAGAGAAAGTCATTTAGAGATCTGCAGCAGATATATATATATATATATATATATATATATATATATATATATTAAATAAAACAACACTAAGCTTGGGATGAAATAAGGAAATAGTAATGCAAACCGTAAAGTGTTATTTCAATGGGTATGGTTGATAGAGGAAAAGTTTGTCAATTTATCTATTAAAAATCTCTTTTTTTGGAGTATTATGTAAGTGTCTCAAAAAAAAATAACACTGCAGTGGGCTGAACTGGGACATGTGGGGCCTCAATACAACCAAGCTTCGGATACTTAAATATATCACAGTACTTTTTGCTTTCAGCAAATAAAATGCAGAGCTGCAGATGCTTTCTCATCTGTGTGTAAATGAAAGAGAAACTGTGAGTAGTTAGTATTCTTAGAATTTCTGAGAGCCAGTTTATTTAAATTAAATCAAAGCCAATCTGATTCTGTACAGAAAAAATCTTTTTAGGGCTTTTATTCTCTAGTCTTTACAGAGCTATACATACTCTTCCCTTCACCCTTCTCTCTGAGATAAAAGAAAAAAAAAGTGGAAAGAGCTCTGCAGGTTAAAAACCACTTCAAATGAATCTGGGAGAAGAAAGGGACTGGACTATCACCGTTCTCACAAGCCTGCACCATTCTTTGTGTTCCCATAGCACACCTTGGAATTTCTCACGTTTCTTTATGTTTTTACTTCTATCTCTGCCTCCACCGTTTAAACTCTCTGGTGGCAGGAAGTGGGTTTTTATTTAGCCAGAGACACTGTTTGCTGACCTGAATTGTAAACTATTTAAGTGAGTTAAGCATCCAAGAGAAGCTATTAAATAAGTGATGTAAGCATATTTTAGGGCACTGGATGTAAGACAACACATATAAAGAATCAGGGATCACAAATATTAAAAAAGTGTCATTCAGTTAAAGTCATCAACAAAATGCAGCACTGACATTCAGATTTGGTATTGTTTGGTTTATTTATTATCATGTATTTATGTGGATCTTTCTCTGATACCTCTATTTCCAAACTGATTGTAATTCACACTTTCTAGTCACGGAAATAAAAATCTGGCCAGTACTCCTGATTAAAATTATCTAGTATGAAGTCTCTCATACCACAGAGAAACTGGGTTCTTGTTTCTCATCTGTAAAATGGCAATATTTTTCTACTGCTTCAATAGTGACAATAATTCTGGGCAAAGCAATAAAGATCTCCAAATGTGTCTCAGTGCAGGTCCTCTCCCTCTCTCCCCTAGAACATTCACCTAGGCACACAAGAAAATCCCTGAAAATACATCATACAGAAGGCCTTCGTTCTTTACCTCTTCCTCCCCACTGACAGAGGCAGACATGCTGCCAAGGCAGCAACCCCCACGTGAAATATGAAAGAGTGGAGGCGAAACAGCTCAATCAAACCGCTTGGGAAAGGAAAGGAGGGTATGCTTGTTAGCAAATCTCTATAGCAAAGGCTGGAAAACTTTTGCTTCAGCTCTGACCATTCTGGGCAAATAATCCTGCTTAGAAAGTGCATTGTGAGAAATGTCAAGGTGCAGCTTATAAGCATACTCTAGAGAGCAGAGATGGAACAATGTTGAAAACCAAGGAGTTAGAGACTGATGAAGCAGAACGCACAGCTAGAAGAGAAGCCTGGCATTGCTTCAGCACATGGAGCTATTCTGCTTCAGGCCCAAAGCCACAAACTGACCCAGCAGGATGCAGATTGCTCAACTTTCTGAAATGGAATTCTGGCTCTTCAGCTACTCTCTACAAGGCTGCTTCATTTATTCTGATTAAGACTCACTCATTCTACCTGGCCCACTTCCATAAACGTCCAGCTGACTCACGTTGCCCTCATTTAAGGACAATAAGCACTGAGCTCTTAACAAAAAAGAAAAAAAAAAAAAAACCAGAAGAACCATTTCTTAATAGACAGAATAGTAAAACTTAAAAAATTTTAAACCCGTATTGATATTAGATTACAGAAGTAAAGCCAAAACAATATAAACTGCCATCTCCGGCTCTGGTAATACTAGTCATTCCCTCAATTACCTAAAAGTGAGAAAATCTGTGAGCACACATTTCATCTCAAACTCAAATGTGCTGCTGGATTAGAATCAAAGCAAAATGTTAAGCCAATTGGAAGAAATAGAGCATTCCTAAAAATCCTGTTGTTTGCTGGAAGAGTTTAAAAAGGGGAAGTGGGGCGAGCTACACTGGGCACAGATCTTTAGGGACAGACTCTTCAGTTGGTGGAATTTCAGAAAGGCCTTGGCCAGCATTGCCCTCTGCTTTGTTTCTCGTTAGGCAAGTATTGTGATGATTAATTTACCGTTCAAGGACATTTGCAATTCCTTCTTACTTTAGGATATTTTACCTTCCGTGATTGATCGGAAGTTCAGGATTTATAGAATTTGTACTTTGCCCAATGCTAAGCACTGGAACTATTTACCTGAGGGCCTGAGTACAAAACCTAACCCCAAAAAGGCAGGAGCACCCAATGCAGAAAATAATTTCAAGAGCTAACTGCCTGGGTCTATCTAATCCCCATGAAATCACCTGAGATCACACATGCAAACTGTGACAAAGGCTATAGCTGTAGTACTTTTGCAAAGTCTCCAGATAATTACCTTCACTGTAGGTTTGTAATGGTGGCAAGAGTGGGCTGGATCGAAAGGAACACTGGAGACATACTATATTGCAGAGAGAGCTTTACCTAATTCTCAGCAGAAGGTTCTCTGTTGAGACATCGATTTACCTAGTTTACTAAGATTTACAAGAAATACTGGATGTCTATTGTCATTGAATTACCTTGGGACTCTGGAGAATCTGGATATCATAACATCATCCCTATGAATGGTAAAGCAGTCAATAGACTGCAAGCTACAAGGGACAAGACCATGTCTATTTACATTTCTAATTTCTAGTGCCTAGATAGTAGGTACCCAATACATTTTGAAGGGATTAACTGTGCAACCTACTTTTGACAAAAATCCAGAAGTGCTACTGAATCATTCCCAATCAAAAACACTGTCCTGACAAAAAGACAGACTCAACCTGCCCTCGCACAAGGCCTCACCAAGGACAGGCATATCATCAGGTAGAAGGAAGAGAAGCTGGGTTGAGGGCCCGGTGGTGTCGTGGCAGAACAGTATCCTCTTCCAGAGGGAAAGTATTCTTGGCTGGAGCAGGAAACAAGTGGCCAGTCACACTCCTTAGTAGCATATTATAGAAAATATACAGCGTAACTCATTCTGTCATGGGCTTCAACTACCTCAGACCTATGAAGCCTGAATGGAGGCCTACTTTTCCTGACACTGCAGAATGATCAGCTGCCTACATAATATTTTTTAAAATAAGGAGATTGAGATACTACCGGATAGAGGTTTAAGAAACCAGTAGAAGCCTAAAACCTGATGCCCACTGGATCGCCTTGGGATTAGATAGTTTAAGCAGATGGTATTTTATGTTATTCTATTCTAATGACTAACATTTGCAGAATTGTTATTTATGTGCCTGGGAATAGGTTAAGCACTTGCATGAACATTTTATTTAATCCTTACAACAATCCTATGAGAGGTACTTTCACTCTCATTTTGTTAATGTGCAACATGATGAAGGTGGGTTTCAGTAATACCACCTAATACTTAGGTGAACCAAACTTGGGTTCAGGTTTGTCTGACTCTCCAGTCCATGCTCCGTGTTCTTGGCCACTCTGCCTCCTGTTTCTTGATGAGTTGATGTAGACAGCAGGTAGTTATGTAGACGACTAGACCAATTCTTACAACTCTCTCTAAACTTATTATGTGTGGAATCAAAAGTGGCTAAAGGAATTTAACCACATGGGCTGACTTTTCTTTAGGCACTCTTGGATGAAGACAAGAAAGAAAATTTAAGAGAGAAGGCCCTCAAATATAGAGCTCTGCATTTTGATTCCAACTCTTTAATACAACTCACCTGGAAATGGATGACCAAACACTAACCACACACACAGTTCTTGGACACTCCTTGTTCATGTCCCTGCCAATTCCACATAATATCTTGAATTAAAAGCAATCCCAATTAGTAAGATTTGTACACAATTTCTAAAATAAGCCAAAAGGTCTTGTTTTGGTCTTGTAATTCTTATTTGTTTTTATAATCTCCTCTGCTATGTATTATTTCCTCCTTTGAAGAATTACTGAGAGTCAATATGACAGCTTTTAAAAATAAGAATTACTGTCCAATTATGCCATTTTCTATCCTCCTTCACTTTATCACACAAGTTAGAAAATAAGTTTGTGTTTGCATAATGTTTCTAAAGAACAGAGAAAAAAAAAAACCCACCAAAATTATAGTTTCCCATAATAGAAAGAATTAAGATGATTAACTTTTACTGATGAGTATATAAGCAAGAGACAATTATTCATTTCATTGGGAGAGAGGCTAACTTCGGTGCATTCGGGTTGGTCTTACTCAGGTCAATTAAATTGTGATATAACAAGATCCCACAGACTTGCTAAATGCAAGTTGAATTTTAGAATAAAAATGCTTCAATAGTTTGTATTAACAGCCAGAAAACTCTACCTTCCCCCAGCTGCCATGCCACTCAAGTCATTATCCTACAATCTGAGGAGACAGATTTAGGATTAATAATTTATTACCTTCCTGTACTGCAATGTAGTTAAGAATATAGGACAGTTTGGCAAGAGAAAGTTCCCGCTGAATGCTCACTGCTGTGAGGTATATTCCATTAGTCATCTGTCTTAAATTAGGTGCCCAGCAGATACAAGAAGAACAGAAATATAATGCCACCTAAAAAGTCTTCTGAAAATGCTTTTCTCCTGAAGATAGGACCAATACATGTTCAAAATATATTATTCTCCTAAAGAAAAAAGCTACCACTTGGTTTGATTGGTTCAATAGGGGCCACAGCCCTCAAAGCACAACCAGAAGGTAACAGCAAAAAAGGAAAGTGAATGCAGGCACCTTCTATCTGTAAGAAGAGGGAAGGGGCAAGCAGTTACAAGAACAAAAAGAGAATAGCAACTAATGGGTAAAAAACCTCTTGTTACACCAAGAGCTGTCTTTGTCCCATCGGCAGTCTCTGCAGGGGTTGAGGGTGAAAATTAATCTCTCCCACCAAGAGTTCAGGACTAATTAAAAAATAAAATATGGCAGTTAGAAGTAGCTGGAGAAGAAATTATCATCTTCACAGTAAGTGACAAGATGACTGGTAAACATAGCTTAGAGGTATAATCAAATGGGCTTGTTAATACTTTTCTTTCTATACAGAAATAAACTTACCCAACTGGACAGAATCTCCTGACATAGGCAAACAAGTTAGAACAAGGCAAGGACAGAACACATGAAAATCCTGAAGACTGGGCATTCCATACAACAGGATTTTTTTCTAATCTCACCAATCAGAAAAATCACTCTTCCATTCATGGTTAGAATCAGAGAAAAGATGGAAAAATGAGCAAAAAATCCAAATATTGTTTACACTTTGAAAGTGAAAAGCTCACTTAATGGGTCAAGATTGAAAAACAGTAGGAAAAAATTATTCTCCTTACTATAGATATTGTAAGGTGGTGCTATTTCCAGCATTATCTTTAAGTTAACCCAACAACGTTTATTGCTGCCTACCAGGGGTCAGACTCTAGGCAGGCAGCCATCAATAAGACAGTTTATTGAAGCAGGACACATGAGCGAATAATTGTGATTTCTGCTACAAGCCAAGATGGAGTAACTGGTACATCTACCATACTAGCTATAAAACTGTACAGAACATACAAGACAACTGCTTTTAGTGAGGAGAAAAACGCAATACAAGGCTGCGGTCCCTGAAAGGAACTTGAAGTAAGCCCCACAACTGCCCAGCTCACTGTTAAGGGATAATTGCCCATCAGCAGCACAGAAAGCTGGAAGGCAAGCAAACAGCCATCTCACTGAGCCCAAGAAGCAGAGATCCGAGTTTGGCTAGAAAGTGTATGGTGAGGTACTGGAGAGGAAGGAGCTGTGAAAAAAGGAGCAACCCCAAAAGTCCATTGGGAGGGCTCCTTGCCAATCTGTGGTTAAGGGATAGGCTGTAAAGCCACAGGGAAAGACCATCTGAAGTTTATTACACAGCAGATGCTACTGGGCTGAGAGGGAAACAGAATTCCTAGAGGTCAAGCAATGCGGAGGGCGGGTGGCCTGGCAGGTAGAGGTAGGAGCATTTTGCAATTCTGGCTCTACCAGAGCAAAGAAATACATTAACACCTTAGACCAGCAGACACCAGAAAGGCCTCACCTTAGAAGTATGGACCACACTCTAGAGCAAGACTTAACTCTGAAACTCTCCTCAAAAAGTCTAAAACCATATGCAATATAATATGGTATAATAACAGAGAGAGGCACAGACACTATGAGAACAATTCAAACCAGTCATTTCCAAGAGTGTATCAGAAAGAAAAAACAAAACAAAACTTAACATTTACCTCAGTCAGAATACATCAGGTAGAATGGTAAGGACATATGCAAGGAATGGAGACCTTTACCTGGAAACATGAGACTGCAGCATACAATAGTGGTTTGAATATGGAGGAGAGAAAGGAATCTAGAATGCCTTGGGATTTCCATCTTGGAATATGGATGGAGAACTTCTTTTCAGTTACGAGGAACAAAGGGGTAAAAGGTGATGAATTCCGTTTTGATATACTAAGTTAGAGGTAGTTATGAGACATCCACTTGGAGATGTATGACATACAAGTGGCTATGTGGTCTCAAGCCAGGAGAGACGTGAATGAAAGTTGTAGATTTAAGAGTACTGAGTGAGCACACAGGCTACAATTATGGAAATGAATGAGATTGCCCAGGGAGAGCACACAAGAGCGAAATAAGAAAGGGCTGAAACAGAAGCCTGAAGGACAAAACAAAGAATAAGCCAAAAGGGGAGAGAGAGAAGAATAATTAAAAAGTACACTGCATCAGCTAGATGGAGATTAAATAAAAGCATAGCGTAACTTAAGGCAACTGAGGAAAGAGTCTCAAGAAAGTAGTCAAAGGTGTCAAATGGAACAGAGCTATTACGTAAGGTAAAAAGGAAAGGTGCTCAACTAGTGATACTGGTTTGCTTGGCAAAAGCCAAGGTCTAAGCAAAAGCCAGACCTCACTGGATTCAGAAGAAGTCAGAGGTGGTCCAAACAGAGACAAAAATGTGGCTGGCTCTTTCAGAAAGTTTCACTGACTGGGAGACCAAGTCAGGTAGTGGTTGGAGATCCCTCACAAAGACCAATGCCTGGCTCAAAAAATGTTTGTTGAATGAATAATAATAAAAATAAAAAAATAAAAAGGCACACCCTCGTGGTTCAGGCATTAAGTCTACAGCTCCAGTGTAGGTCACATAAAGCCCAAGGACCCAAGTTTGCAAGGTGGAGCCAGGGGGAGCAACCAAAATGAACAAGTAAATAGATAAATAAATAAATGCTTCTTCCTCCTCTCCCTTCCTTCCTGCCTGGCTGCCTACTTGCCTGCATTCCTGCCTGCTTCCTTCCCCTTCAAAAAACAAACAAACGAATAATTGGTACCCAACTGGTTATTTCACCAGGCCTTGTTTTTATTGTAGGTCTATTTATTTGCAAACTAGATATGTATTAGGCCCCAGTCAAGTTTCATTTATTCCATGAAGCTTTCTCTGATTTTTCTAACCTTTAGCAATCTCCTCTACAATACAGGCACGCCCTGGTAGAGCAGTGGTTAGGTCAATCGCCTCGAAAAGATGCAAGCTACATAACCCCGGGGTCTGAGTCCCAGGAGGAGCAACCAGTGTGAACAACTAAATGAAAAATAAAGTGCTTCTTCCACCTCTCTGCTTGCTTACTACTGCCTTCATTTCTGCCTGGGTTCTTTCTTTAAAAAAAAAAAAAAGGAAGAAAGAAAAAAAGACAATTACAAGTATTGTCAAAGACGTGGAGAAATTGGAACCCTCATGGTGCAATGTAAAATAGTACAGCTACTATAGAAAGTAGAAAAGTTACAGAGTTTATCATATGAGCCAGCAACTCCACTCAAAGGTATGTAAACTGTGGCATATCAAACAATATTATTTAGCTAAGAAAATGAAGTACTGATACATGCTACAACATGAATCTTGAAAACATTATGAGAAGTGAAAGAAGTCAGACAAGGTCTGAATTCACTTTTACGAGACGTTCAGAAGAAGCAAATCTACAGTCAAAAAGTGGATTACAGTTTTCCAGAATGTAGGAAGAGGGAGGACTAGGCAGTGATTGCTAAAGGGTATGAGATCTTTTGTGTGTCGGGGGTTGGGGGGGGTTAGAGGGGTGGTGTTCTGGAATAAAATAGTAGTAATATAGCTCAGAAAAAAAAAAAATCTGATCTCTCACTAAATTCTTTTTTTTTTCTTTTTTTTTTGAAGGAAAGGTTCTGGTAGGAATAAACGCCAGTAGGCAGGCAGGTAGGCAGGAAGAGAAGGAAGAGGCATCTTATTTTATTTTTATTTAGTTGTTCACACTGGTTGTTCCCCTGGATCCGGGACATGAACCCAGGTCCTTGAGATGTATATGGACTGTGCTCATCCAGAGGTGGTTGATCTAATGGCTACCCCACCAGGGCATGCCAGAACCCCTAAATTCTACCCACCTATTTAGCACTATTGATTCATACTGAGTGACTCTTTAGTGAGAGAGGTTCCTTGAAGACAGAAAGCCTCATCAATTTTATCCTAAACTATTTCATTAGCTTCCTAACATATATCTTTATCTGTAGTTCTGACCATCCTCCCCCCTCCATCTTTCTCCCATCTCCACTATTATACTTTTTTCAAAATTATTTCTTTATATGCTTTCCTAAAATTTACATACAAGTCAAAACAGGTAAAATTAACAGTATGGTATACATATGGATATTCATTAAATTATCATTATACATATATACTATATACTTTATATACTTATTTTTATTATTTCACATAGCTATTAACATGTAAGGTGATTATTGATACGTAGCTGCTGTGTCATTTTATAATTTGTCTTTTGTATGTTGCTCCAGATGATGACTTTGTTCTCTTTCTCTTTTTAGGTCGATGGTGCAGTTACGTTTTGATTGATTGTCTTTTGTTTTCTTCTCTGCTTTCTCCCTGGGGACATATTTTGAGGTTACCCTAAAGTTAGCATTCACAGTTCTGTTTACTACCTAATTTTATTTGAAAGCATATTAGTCTTCCACTTATTCTAACTATCCACATTTCTGTTTTCTTCTCTTCCTCCCCACTTTTAATATTTGCTGTCTTACTGTTTTTCTGTGTGGTTTCTTTATGCTTTAGAGAGCATCCTTTAATACATTTTGCAAAGCTGGTTTTGTGGTGATAAACTCCTTTAACTTTTTGCTTGACAGAAAAGGTTTTTATCATTCCTCCAGTTCTGAATGATAATCTTGCTGGATATAGTATTCTAGGTTGAAAATCCTTTTCTTTCAGAACTTTGAATATATTCTGCCATTCCCTTCTGGCCTGTAGAGTTTCATTTGAAAAGTCCGCTGACAATCTTATGGGACGTTTCTGCATGAGACACATTTTTCTCTGGCTGCTTTTAATAGTCTTTATCTTGTATTTCTGACATTTTTATGACGATGTGCCTAGATGTATTTCTGTTTGGGTTTCTTTTATTAGGAACTCTTTGAGCTTCCTGGATCTGAAGGCTTGCGTCATTCTTCAAATTGGGGAAGTTCTCATCTATTATTTCTTCATATACGGTTTCTGTTCCCTTTTCTCTCTCTTCCTCTGGGATCCTTACGATGTGAATGTTGTTCCTTTTGATGTTATACCAGAGGTCTCAAATGCTATCTTTGATTCTTTGAATATTTTTATCTCTTTGCTGGTTTGCTTGATTGAGTTCCTTTGTCCTATCTTCCAGATCACTGATTCTACTGGAAGCTTCATCCATCCTATTGCTGAGCCCCTCTATCGAGTTCTTTAATTCAGTCATCGTGTCTTTTACCTGTTTGATGTCGTGTTTTAATTCTTCTCTTTGCTTCCTGATATTCTTGCTTACTGCCTCTATTGATTTCTGGATTTCCATGAGTATATTAATTACTGTCATCCTAAATTCCTCTTCAGGTAATTTACATATGTCTGCTGTATTCAGATTTTCCCCTAGGTTTTTTTATTGGATCCATCATTTCACTTATATTTCTCTGTGCCTTGGCTCTCTTTGGCATTCTGTTTATATTTCTGAGGATTTGGTTTCCCTGGCATACATAGGTTTGACATCCACAGGATTGGCAACCAGGCTGCAGTTTCACTTCTACGCACAAGCTGGCACCAGCGGGTAGCTTTGGGGCTTGGGTCTATCTTCTCACTATATTCAAGTGGGTAGGACACCAGATGGGAGGGATTTCCAGTAGCTGGATATGCAATGGGTGGGATTTCTGCTCAGTGGACCCCAGGCTCTGGCATGAAATGGTTGTGGGAGGGGTTGGATTTGGCTGATTTCCAGTTATGGCCGCACCCAGCACAATTTCACCTTGTGGGCTCCACCTCAGCTCCTGGTGCACTGGCTCTCCTTTCACCCCCTCCCAAGTGGGCCCTCTGTGGCTCCGCATCTCAGTGCCACTGGGTCCGGCTCTCGCTGCCTCTGCAGCTGGTCCCGAAATCTCTAGCCTCCGCCCCAACACAGGTCCAGAAATCCCCGAGCTCCATCCCAAATCCAAATGAGCAGCTTAGCTGAGAACCACACTGGGTGCCCTCACCCACCATTAGTCATCATCTGATCCATCTCCAGCTGAAGTGCCGGATGTTTCTTGTTGTTTGTCTCAGGAAAATAGGTGATTTGGGGGTGTTTTTTTCCCGGTGTCAGTGGGGAGCAACCTGAAAGTGTGTCTTAAGTGACCATCCAGAAGTTGATCTCTCTATTACATTATTTTTATACTCCAGCAAAATGATGTAGAAATTTACCAAAATTACTTTTCTGTTTATATTTTTCAATAGCTCCCAACTCTGTAAGGAAATGATGTCCAAAGTAAAGTGTTTACTTATAAGAGGTGCACAGGGAAAATCACTGGGCATGAAAAGAAAATATTAAAACTGTTTGTTTTTTAGTGGATCCCTTTAAATTTTTGTTTTTGGTATCTCATATACATAAGACCTGTGTGATAGTATGTCTTAATATATACACAAATATTTGAGCATACTCTCAACCTTTTTTATGAATTAGCGTGTGTAATCAAGAAAATGTGTAGACCTCCTACCTAAAAAGATTAAAATAGAAACGTCTTTATTTGCGAACAAGATCCCTCGTGACCTGGTCACCATCTACTCCTCAAAAACCCCAGTTTTACTTTTTATATTCCCACAGCACTAAATTGCTTATAGAGTTTCCTCTATTTACCAGGGTGCTTTACCAGAGAAAGCTCTTGCATTCCCATTGGACATCATTTCCTTACAGAGTTGGGAGCTATTGAAAAATATAAGCAGAAAAGTAATTTTGGTAAATTTCTACATCATTTTGCTGGAGTATAAAAATAATGTAATAGATCAACTTCTGGATGGTCACTTAAAACACACTTTCAGGTTGCTCCCCACCGACACCGGGAAAAAAACACCCCCAAATCACCAATTTTCCTGAGACAAACAATGGGAATTTAAAGTCCCACTATCCTTTGAAACTTTGTTCGGCCATCAGCTTCTCTAGAGAGCATTCCTCAGTTCTCTTCCTGCCCCTGTAAATGCTTCTTCTCTGGTCCCAGAAGCACTTGGCATTGCACTCCTCGATCTTTTCACTTACTACGTCATAGTTTTTATACATCTACTCTCCCTCCTTGAATTGAACTGGGCATTCTTGCAGGACAGGAATTGTGTTATAATCATCTTTAGGAACCATGTGCCCAACTTAAGACCAGATTCCTAGTAAGTTCTCAAAATAAAAGATTCAGAATTGAATATATCTTCTCTCTGTCCAAAATATTTATTATTAACTCTACTTTCCAGAGACAAGGGAGCATCAGTAAAAATTCCCATAACCAATTGTTAGTTTTAGGCCTTTATCAGCCTCAATGACTCTCCTGGTTTCAGTTTCCAGGACTGGTTCAGGCCCTCAGGCCTCACATGCACATATAACTCTTCAGATGCACACATCTTTTTTGAGATATGTTAATAGGTTTGTTAATATTTTAGTCATATCTTGTTGACTCAAAGGTATGTCTCCTTAAGGTGCCTTCACATAGCTCTACTCTGGACTGTGTTCATTTAAAGCTTTAACTCTCAAATGATAGATTATGTTGAATTTAAAGTTTAATTCTCAAAGGATGATTCCCTTATTGCTAATGTATTCAGTCCACAAATATTTTAATCACTATGTGCCAAGCCCTCAGTACTTGCTAGGAATCTCTACTCCCAAGAAACTTATTATTTATTGTAGAGATTTCCACATTCTGGGAGTCACCTCATGTTTATCTCCAGATACTAATAATTATTTAGGTCCAAAATGTTACTTGTTAAGCCATTTAACAATAATATAAACAGAAAAAGTGATTCAGTATCCCGTAAGAAAAAGAGTATCTTTTCTCAAATTGCAGTCACTAGTTTCTAGCAGCAGGTTTGAGAACTGACTCCAAAAGTGGAAACAAAAAAGACAACCACTATATGAAGTTGGGGGGCTGCCTAGAGCTCTTCCAGAGATGAACAAACTGCTAAGTGATAAACAGGAATGGCAATAACTGGAGACGGCCTTATTTTGGTTAATCTTTCAGGAATAATTCATATAATCTATCAGCTAAATGACAACAGCAAAAAATCAAGAATATTACTGGGAAAAAAATTTAGAGCTGGGGTACAAACTGAACCACCTCACAAGTAGATAAATACTAATTCAGACTACCAAAAATAGATTTCTGTTGCTATTTCTTTGTTGATGCTATTTCAAGTAGGTCCCCCCGCCCCGCCCTGCCCTGCCAACACCCAATTTTATAAGCAAAGTTACACATGTACACTGAAAAAAATATTTGGAAAAAAAAGAAGAGTATAAAGAGGTAATAATTCCATTAGTCAAAAACACTACAAATATTTGTTAGAGATCCTGTTTCATTGTTTTCTTTCTTTTTTAAAGGAGAGGTAAAGGTAGGAATAAAGGCGAGCAGAGATGGGCAGGAGGGGAGGGAGAAGGAAGAAGCATTTGTTTAATTTAGTTGTACATCTTGATTGTTTCCCTACCCCTGCCCTGGGTCACAAACCCTGATCTTTGGGATGCATGTGGACTGTGTCTGGTGGACTTAACCATTAAGCCGCCGGAGCATACCTTAGACTGTTCCCTATCATAAAAAAAAAAAATTTTCCTGGTGTGCCCTGGTGGATGAGCAATGGGTGAAGTCCACATACATCCCAAGGTTCTGGGTCAACAGGGGAAAAACCAAGATGAATAACTAAATAAAATAAAGTACTTCTTCCTCTTCTCTCTTCCAGGCTGTCTGCCTCTACTCTCCTTCATTCTTGCTGCATGCTTCCTTTAATATTTTTTTTTCTTATCAGAAAATTGGCATTGTAGTAAATATATAGTTGTATATCCTGTTTTTATTAACATAGGAATATTTCCCATGTTCTTGTTCTTATTTTTTTTTCCTATTTTTTAAAGGAAAGGTGCAGGCAGGAATGAAGGTGAGCAAGCAGGCAGGTAGGCAGAGAGAGAAAGAAGAATCTTATTTAGTTGTTCATCTTGCTTGTTCTTCTGGTCATGAACCCAGGTGTTTGGGATGTATGTGGACTGTGCCAGTTAGAGGTAGCATATTTATCCACTAGGCCAACAAGGCATGCCCTCTTCAAAAACATAATAAACCAAAAAGGATTTCTCCACATGCCCTTATGGCTCAGGCAGCTGACATGACTAGGATGTGGACCATGTAAAGCCTAGGAGGACTAAAAATACAAAAATATTATGCTTTCAAATGCTGCTTCCTCCTGTCCCACCCTCCCTCCCTTACTTCCTTTTTTTAAAAAAGGATTCATCATTTAATCTGAGGTTCTTCACTTAATAATGAGAATGAACATTTAAAAATATTTATAAAACTTCTTAATGTCTTATTTATGGCACTCTGCTATATGTCTTTTTATTTGATATGAAAGATGATAAAATATATATAATAAATCTGTCATTACGGTTTGTGTTCCCTCAGTTTGAACACACATAGTTCACAGTAAAAGCTCCAAATTTTTCTCACGTGGCACTAGCATAATCTCATCCCCACCAGAACTACCCCTAACAATAGTGCCCTCATACTCAACCTTCTCCCTGGGGTGTTGTTTTTCATTTTTAAGAGGAAGGAAGCCAGGCAGGCAGGGAGGAAGAAGCATTTCGTTTATTGAGTTGTGCATCCTAGTTGTCCCCCACACTCCCGGGCCTCAAGCTCAGGTCCCTGGGTTGCGTGTGGACTTAAGCCCCAGGCACAGGCTAAGCACCTGAGCTACCAGGAGGCACCTCGGGGGTGTTGTTTTTAAGCACCAAGCTCAAGATACACTAAGATTAATGCAGCAAGTCCACAGTACTATGCATAACCAAGTGCTAGGTAGAAAATACAGAAATATTCTTCTACTCCCTATACTTGGAAACCCTTGAATAACATGTTGCTTATTGTGATTCAGGGGTTAAAAAAAAAACGTCTTTCATCCTCCTAAAAGTTATGAGAAGACAAAAAATACATGCGCTCTAGAGTGAACAAAACTGGGTTTAGAATCTTGCTGTATTCTTGCTGTGTTACCTTTGGGTCTCACTTTCCTTATCTATAAAATGAGAATAAAACTATCTGTTTTAAGGTTATCCTGAGAATTAAATGAGATAAGAGTAACACACAGAAGAGACTCCAAGATGGCAAACTAGCAAGATCTTGGACTCACCTCCTCCTCACACACAACAAACCTACAACTAAGCAACAGCCATTGAAAACGAACAGAGGCAGTGCACCCTGGTCGAGTAGCGGCTGGGTTATTCGCCTCTGAAGAGTGTAGGTCATAGACCCCTGGGTTCGAGTCCTGTGTCCAGGGGTGGGGGGAAACAATCAGTGCGAACAACTAAATAAAAATGAATAAAGGGCTTCTTCCTCCTCTCTCTCTCTGCCTGCGTGCCTCACCTTCATTCCTGCCTTCACTTTTATTTTGGGGAAAAAAAAAAAAAGAAGAAGAAAGAAACAAAAAGAACAGAGGATTAGAGGATCAGCATCTGCACAAGGAAAAGTGATAGAAAGCATTGGAAAGGGTAGAAAAGGTTGAGACACCATCTCTTCAAGGCATTGTGACCCTGTGAGCCTGACTGGTGAGAACATCAGAGTCTCTTTCCAAAGACTGACAAGTTCACTAACACATCAAGAGGTAGCTGAAGCTCATACTTTCTGTTTGTGGAACTTATGGGGAGAACATGGCTGCAGCTCTCTCAAGAAAGATCACAACCAAACAAATGCCCACCCTACCTGGGATCTTTGCTGAACAGCATTTAGACATGTTGTCTGCCTACTTATACCCAGGCCTAACCCACTAGGCTGTGGCAACCAGAGCATGGCCATCCAAGGAAAGCTCTATCCTTGAAACTTTCTGAGAGCAGACTCTGGTCACAGCTCCCTCCCAGGGACTATAACCCAGAGAGAGGATCGAGAAAGGATCCTAAGGGAGGTACTTTACTATAGCCAGTTCCCGCAGTCCCTCTAAAACAACTGACACTTCACCACCTGTAGCCACTACTGGGACTGGGACCTGCTGGTAGCCCGAGCCACTAGCTCCCAGGCTGCCCATGCCTCTGGGGCCAAAAACCTGCTTATGGAACCTAAGAGCAGAGCTAGGCAACAGCCGAGGCTGCTAGGAAAAGCTGTAAGTATGAAATTAGCCTTGAGATGAGAGTGCAGATTTGTCACTCAGTCCAAATAGCCACATCCCCCTAGACAGGTTTGAGTCCTTGGCACTCTACAGGAGCAACCTCCTTGCATCTGGTTGCCCAGGCTTCTACCCTATAGGCTGGGGTCTTGGCCCATCACTCCATAGGGCTCTAGAACTCCAGTCATTCTGACTGGTGCAGAGGTTTCTGCCTAATAGCAGCAGAAAGTCCAGTATCTAGGTCATCACACTAGGCCTGTACTTTGCAACCAGAAATCCTAACACCAGGTATTACATCAAGACAGGAAAGAGCTGTTTAGCCTAACCCACAGAAATAAGCAAAGAGAACCTATCAAAATGAAAAGACAGATTATATACCCCTAAATGATGGATCGAAACAAACCACAAGGAAAAATACTAATGCAACAGAATTAAAACTACCTAAAGATTTCAAAGTGACAGTCTTAATGATGCTCACTGAAATTAGGAGAACAATGAATAAACAAAAATAAGAACTACAACAAATATAGAAAAAAACATAAGAAAGTTCCAAACAGAAATAAGAGATGTAGAGGAACACAGCAGATGAAGTAAAAACACAACAGAGTCTCGACAGCAGCCTTGAAGCAGCAGCAGCGAGAATCAGTGAGCTAGGAGAGAGCAGTAGAAAGCACCCAAACAGACCAGCAAAGAGAAAAAACAGCGAGAATCAGTGAGCTAGGAGAGAGCAGTAGAAAGCACCCAAACAGACCAGCAAAGAGAAAAAACAGTGAGAATCAGTGAGCTAGGAGAGAGCAGTGGAAAGCATCCAAACAGACCAGCAAAGAGAAAAAACAGCGAGAATCAGTGAGCTAGGAGAGAGCAGTAGAAAGCACCCAAACAGACCAGCAAAGAGAAAAAACAGTGAGAATCAGTGAGCTAGGAGAGAGCAGTGGAAAGCATCCAAACAGACCAGCAAAGAGAAAAAACAGTGAGAATCAGTGAGCTAGGAGAGAGCAGTGGAAAGCATCCAAACAGACCAGCAAAGAGAAAAAACAATGAAAAGAAACAAAGAGAGTCTAAGAAACTTAAGAGAATCATATCAAGAGGAACAATAGTCACACCACGGGGATTCCAAAAGGCAAAGAGAGAGAGAAAGAGAGGCAGAAATCTTCTACGAAGATGTAATAGCTGGGAATTTCCAACCTGGAGAAGGAAACCAACATCCTGATGCTGTAAATTCAAAGAGTTCCAAACACAATAAATATGCTATGTAATATTAATAGCCAGGGGTCTGGTATGCAGTAGGTACTCTTCAAAAATTGGGATTTTTCTACCCTAACGGTGCTAAACTGGTTACTTATTTAATTCAAATTATATTACATAAAATGTTGGCTTGAAATAGTTACTTGTCCCAGCAAAGCATCATCTGGGTAAAAAACATTTAAGTCAGCTTTCTGTCAAGTGCAATTTCTATTGCTATAATTATGCAATCATCAACCACCACTGCAAAACAACAAAAAATCCAAAGCTGATGTGACTGAAGTTGCTAAATATAGTAATTACTTGATTTTCAAGATTAGAACCACCAATTCTTTTAGGAAAACAACAGAGGTATTTGTAATTATAGGAGCAAAATTTTGATTAATTCTTGGTCACTGCTCAAAATGGCAGCATACTCAGAAATCTTTTCTCAAATTGCTTCAAATTGTTGTTTTTCATATTCTATAATCTGAAAGAAACAATGTCAACAAAAGAAATAGAGAGAAAGGCTGGCTCTTCTTTGAAATGAAGGCTTCTTGGTACTTTTTCCTGGCAAGAGGTTCCTACCTGATGAAACAATCTCTAGGCGGAAGGCATATTTTATGAAATCTATCAGCATAACCCCTCTCCATGGAAAAAGCAAGAAACATATTCTCCTTGAAAGTGTAGATTCATTAAGGATAACAAAGAAAGCAAAGCATCGTTTACGAAGCACCGTATGTTCAGAGTGCTCTACTATACACTTTAAGTATATCATCTTTCAAATCAAGCTATGAGGTAGGTCTTATCCTCCCTTACAGACAAAAGGTAAGTTGCTCAAAGTTTTACAGCTAACTGGAAACATGCAGCTCTAGGACCCAGGTGTACCCAACTTAGAAACCTTTTTAATTACACCTTCGTCAAATTTCAAAATGATTATGTCAATTCTCCCTTATAAGAAATAATCCAATTTAAATTTTGGTTCTAAAACGAAAGACACAAGCAAACCCAACAAACTTAAGTGTCCACCAAAAGGATTACCATTTATGTCAATCAGCAGATTGCTTTCCTGCCTTCTACTAGTCTTTAAAATGAACTGAAGGACTCAGAGTCCTTTCTAAGAAAAATGTTAACTCTAAAAAGAAAACGGTACCTGCTGACAACCAGAGCACACTAAAGCAGAAGCAAGTATAAAGCAGGTACAGGCTTCTCAACCACTTCATGGATGTCTGCCAACAAAATCCTGATAAAATCCAGGAAGCAAGGCTTGGCTTGACTCCCAGCCTCTTCTCCATGGCCTTCCAGACAGGCGGAACCAATCCACTAGAAAGACAGAAAAAGAAGAAATTATATGCCAAGTAATTAATAATTGATTCCTGGAATGTGGAATGCTAGAGAATGTGATAGGCTAAGGGGAAAGAGAAATTTCAAGTTTGTCTTTCACAGCTCATCCCTGCCCATAAATTTTAAACCTGAGCTTTGACATAGTCTATAATTATAAGGATACAAACACAGCAAGGGATATCAAATGAATCCATTGTAAAACTGAAATGCTTTATATTCCATTATTTCCTAGTCTAACAAATAATCACCCACGTGGTACAACAGTAAGAGCACCAGCCTGAAAAAAAAATAATCTGAATTTCAGTTCCAGTTCTACTAATAAGTTTGTGAGTTTGACCAAACACCTTACCTATGAAAAGAAGAGCCTAGATCTTCAAAGGTAAACCAACCTGGTTTTTATTTATCCCTGTTTTTAAATTTTATAATGTGATTAAATTTAAGTAGGACATGCATCCTCTAGTTTGCTACTGTCCCCAAGATTTTTTTAAAGATTTTTTTTTTTTTAAGGAAAGGTACAGGCAGAAATGAAGGCGAGTAGGCAGGCAAGAAGGCAGGAAGAGAGGAGGAGGAAGCTATTTATTTTATTTAGTTCTTCATCTTGGTTACAGGCAGGCAGGGAGAGGAGAAAGCACCCTATTTGTTTTATTTAGTTGTTCATCATTGGTTGCTTCCCCTGGCCCCAGGTCTTGAACCTGGGACCTTGGAATGTATGTGGACTGCACTCACTAGGTGGACTGACCAGCTAGGTCACCAGGGGTGTGCCACCATTATTTTTAATATATATCTAATTTACACTTTGATGTCACCTCCCTGATCCCTAAAGTTATTTGCAATTCCTGGCTTGAATTCACATACTTTCAACAAATATTTACACTGCTCCTATTACATGCTAGGCATTGTGCTACTCTGGAAGCAAGGAAGTAGATGATTTAGGAATCTTCCAGAAAAAAAAGTGATTTTCCATCCATTTCTTCTCTCTTACACAATTTCTCCATGTTGTATAAATAACTGTATAAATCTTGGCATTTCGAGGATTGGCCAGGTTCTGAAGAAGCAATTCAAAAATGTGTCCTGGGTGCATTCTGGTGGCCTAGGGCTTACTTCACTGGATGTAGCTGACATGCATCCCAAGGTTCCTGGTTTAAGACCCGGGGCCTGGGGACACACCAAGATGAACTAAATGAATAAAACAATTCTTCCTCCTCTCTTCCTACCTGCCTGTCTAGTCGCCCATACCTTTCCTTAAAAAAAAACAAAACAAAAAAAACAAAACTGGACTGAATGTGTGCCTATCATCCACATCTAGCAAGTGACACAAGCTGACAATCCCACCTCCACCGGCCCCGCCCCGCCGTAAGTGTACAGGCAGAGCCAGGCAGTGCATAGGTTGGAATACCTTTGCTGCCTGATACCAGGAAAGCATACGCACACACAGCTGCAAAACTGACATATGCCCACCCAAGAAAAGGTTTTCATTGAAACGTAAGCATCTGAAGGACTTCATCTTTTGCATTCACGCCCATCCATTCCTATTTCCAGTTGTCATGTATGTTGGAAGCAGGGGACAGAAAATGAGGTGGATGGGCAAGAGACATTCAAGAGATTATGAAATGGAGCCTAGGTTAGAAAATATATCCAGCAACTTCTCTAGTCTCCAAAAATGGAATGAGTGAGTGTGCATGTATATGTGTGTATAGATCTTACCCAATACATTTCTGCCTACCACAAAGGGTTTTTAAACTGAAGGTGACTCAACACCTGTCATCAATAGTGTGACAGGTGGGCGATAGAAGCATAAAAGGAATGAATAGGTTTTGAAAACGGGAGTAATAACACCATTAGATTAGCAAGCTGATTAGAAGTGCAGTGTCTTACAAACCACGCATAAGAGGGAGGCAGTGCTAATTTCATTGAACTCCCAACCAGTTGTTCACCTGAAACCTACAATTGCTTCAGGCACAAATCACTGCTACCACCCAGTCACAGGCTTGCTGACCAGAGGCAGGAACAACACATCACCAAGATCCAAATGGTGTTAGGGAACCAAAGGGTAATAAGGCATGGAGAGAACACACACCCCCACAATACTTGACAAATGAAAATCTAGAAAAGCTTGCAATAGTTCTGGCATTTAGGGCGTTACAAGCACACCCGAAATAAAAGCACTCTCTGTTGCAGCAGCTGTTCAGACAGAGCAGGGGGTAATGTTTACTTAATACTTCAGGTTGATGGGGGATGTATCATAGTTCAGTCTGTCAGCTACATACGTGGAACTCCATTTATGTACACAGCGATAAGATATGTTTGAACAACGACAGAGCACGTCTGAAACAGCCTATTCAGTCGGTATGAGTAATCAAGAATAAAGCTCTTAAGGAAAAAAAAAAAGTCTCAGATATTTGGGAAAGTTACAGAACAGACTGCCATGAATAGCTTTGCTTATATTTGCAGACATTGTTTTCTAAATAGCTGGAAAAATGAACAGATTGTTCCGCGAGGTCGTCTTTCCAATTTGTTCCTAGCTTCCAGTCTGTTAATCACATAAGAAAGCATAGAGAGCCGGCTAAGCTAATTGCATCTATTGTCGAATGGCCGCAACCACCAAGAGGTGAGAGAAGGCAAAGCTTTCCTGGAATTCCGCCACAGGTTTTCTCTTTTGACTTCATTTCACCTCTGTGCTCGCTGCATCACCCCAGGACCCTCTGTGGGGGATAATTTTCCTAGCCCTGCAGCAGGCATTTCGCATCATAATTTACACAACGTGCTCGGTCCCGCCCCCCTTATTTTGCATCAACTTTCTCTCTTGGTGGGGACAGCAAACACCAAGAGACAGCAGCTAAGGGCGAGGCTGCAGAAGCCGACGAAGAAGGGCGACAACGCCGAGCCCGGTCTGGCGGTCAGGGGATGGTGGGAGCTACGTGACCAGGCCGGGGCCCGAAAGACGAGGGGGTGGGGGTGGGAGGGTTAAGCCTTCCAGCTCTGCACCTGCAAAGCCAGAAACTGCTGGCTGCTCTAGCCGGGCCAGGAGCGCCACCTCTGGGTCCCAAAAACCCGGCCAGCACACACCCAGAAATAGCCCGTCCCGCTTGCCCCTCCCCTGAGCTCGTGGTCCTCGACCTGGCAGCCAGCCGCCCCCGGCCACCTACCGGGGCTCAGGGCCACACAGCCGGGCCCCGGCTCTCGGCAGCCTCCGCCTCCTCCCGGTCCATGGGGTCGGGGCCCCAACCTTCGTCCCCCTCACCCGGAGGAGGAGAAAGAGGAAGAAGGTAGTGCGGGCTTCCCACCCGGACAGCTCCCTCTCGCCTCAGCCTCCCTGGACAGCGACGGCGGCCGGAAACGCCGCCTCCTCCCACCTGCCCAGGCTCACCCCGGAAACACTCTTCTCGCTCACCAAGCCCTCCCGCCCCTCCGGAAGCGCAACTCCAGCCTCGCGCCCGAGGGGAGGAGGGGCAGCGCTAGAGGGCAGAACTACGCACCGGCTCAGGAAGCCGGGCACCCGGGCCGTAGCCTCGGGTTCTCCAGAGGCTGTCCGCACCTTCTCCGGCCCCTGAGCGACCCCCGGGCCCCCAGGCTCGGGCAGTACCCACAAGCAAGATGGCCGCAGCGGCTGCACCCCCTACGGCTTAGCGCCCAGCCGTGCCATTGGCCAGCGCCTGGAGTGAGGCCGCCGCGGATTGGCCGAGAGCGCTGCGGGGGTGGGGGTGGAGCTGCAGCAGCTTGGAGCCGGGAGTGGGCAACGCGGCGTGAGCAGCAGCCCCAGGCTCCCGGAGCATCGCGCTGGGAGAAGACTTCATCGCTCCCGGCCGCAGCCTGGTGAGCTCAGCCCCCTTCAGGGCCTCCCCTACATCCTCGCCGGGGCCTCTCCAAGCCGGCGCTGATCGATGCCGACACACCTGGGGGACCCTGTCGCGACTCCATCGTGCCATATCGCGACATCTTCGTGCCCTGTCGAGACTCCATTTCGTCACAGCCTTTTTTCAATATATCTCTCTATATTTTTTAATTTGCCCTGTCATCTTTGGGGGCTGTCCCATGTTGTGATTTTGCCGTGATCTCTCCGTGACATCACCGCGCCATCATGAAGTGTGATCTCATCGCCGCCCTGTCGTGACTTCATCAATGTCGTGTTGTGACCTGGCTGCGGCGGAACAGGTGGTGACCGCCAGGAACCCTCTTCCCCTTCTCATCTCCCCACCTTAACAGCCCTGCTTCGATTATCCGGCTTTTGGATTCTCTGTTGTCCTGGGAGCTACCCAGGACCCCCTGCTTGCTTCTCCAGCTGGTAGAGGGGCAGGGAGGGCGAGGAGAAAGAGCAGAAGGGGTTAATTTTGCTGCTGCTGCTGCTGCTGCTGCTGCTGCTTCAGCTTCAGCTTCAGCTTCAGCTTCAGCAGTAGCAGCAGCTTCTGGCCAAGGGAGGGAAGGAAGAGGAGGCTAGGAGCCTGTGTGGGCGACTGAGAGCCCTGGCTGGAGGAGTGGGGTCTCCAAAAGGGCCTCCAAGCCTACCCTGGTCTGTGCCCTGCCTCCTCACTTCTGCTGAAGCTTGTCTCCTGCTTCTGAAGAAGGGAGGGGAAAAGAAGCCTAGGATGCCCTCCTCCCTCATGTCAGCCTGAGTCCGGATAATTGAACTTCACCCATGTGTGTCTCCATTCCTCCCTGTCTGTCCTCACCACTTCCTCCCTGTGTGCCTCCCTGGAAGGAGATAAAACCTGGTCTCTGGTGCCAGGGGCCAGCTGAGCGATGGGACCAGCCCACTCCCACCCCTCGATTGGTGAGGAGAGCTGTCCAGCTGAGCAGCAGGATGCATGGTCTTTTCCCACTTTCTGTAGGTGACCTTGGACCAGGGTCCCTTCTTCATCCTAAGGATTTAAGGGTCCAGCCCCTTAAAGGGGATCCCCCAAGGGAGGTCAGTCCTGAGGAGCCTGTCCCTCCTGCTCCTCCCTATCCACTGTGCAAATCCCTCCCTCCATCCTCCACTCCCTCTCCCACTCCCGCCCCCACCCCTGCCCCCGCCCCTCCTCTGCAGAGGGATGCTCAGTCCCTCTTGTGTTCACAGTTGGGCAAGACGGGCATCATGGCCTCAGATTGCGAGCCAGCTCTGAACCAGGCAGAGAGCCGAAACCCCACCTTGGAGCGCTACCTGGGAGCCCTCCGTGAGGCCAAGAATGACAGCGAGCAGTTTGCAGCCCTGCTGCTAGTAAGGAATTGGCTGAAAATTGGGAGGTGGGAAGGACTGGGTGGTTGGTTCCCTTAGGAATGGGGTCAGCAAGTTCCTAAGGTCCTAAGTGCCTACCTTAGGATTCTTTTTGCTCCCCTGAATATGAGGGTAAAGGGGAAAATGGTGGTGAATAATGTTTGTGGCCCTAAGAGCCTTGGAGGAGCCTGCCTGGGTCTGCTCTCTGGGGCATCCCAGAGCAGATGGGAGCTGACTCATATGGTAACAGCAGCAGGTAGTAACTAGTACAGAGTACTTGAGGCCTGGGGATGATTGTTCTGAGGGTAGGGAGAGTAGCAGGACTGGAAGTGACTGGGAAGGGGTCCTAGGGAATGACCACGATGGCAGTAGGAAGACTGAGGGTGAGGGATCTTGTTTGAGGCTTAGCCCTGTGGAGGAACCCAAGCTGGGGACAGCAGAGCAGGAGCTGCAGTGCTGGGAAGGGGGGTTGGTGTGTGGGGGGTGAAGGGAGGAGGGAGTACAGCCGCTGCTTGTTTGCCATGGCAACGGGGAGAAGGCTCTAGAGTCAAGGGCTCACACTGCAGCAGAGGAGGTGTTTAGGTGAAATGTAAGGGGAAATGTTTTGACAGGCAGAGCGGCGAGACACAGGAGCCATTTCCCTTGAGCAGGTGGCGGGAATGGATCAGAGACTCTGGAGAGAGCAATTAGGGAGGGACCCTAAATCCTTGGAGGATTTTAAACAGAGTTCTAAGCCCCTTCCAACTCAGGTTGTGGGCATCTAGAGAGACACCAGGAAGAACTTCCCAACTGAGCAGGTGATGAAACAGTAGGACAAGTGGTTAAGGATTGGACCTCTCTTCCATGGACATAATCATAAATGAGGGCAACCCGAGGGCACACTTGTCGCCCAGGAGAAGGAAGGAGCTGGATGAAATGGCCTCTGGGAGGCTTCCTGAACCCAGAGTGAGTCCCGTTATATAACCTAATCCTGCCAATGGTCAACATGCCAGAGTGCAGGGGACAGTCTTCGCCACTGCTTCCTTTCATCCTGCTGATAGCACTTACCCCCCTTAGGTGACCAAGGCAGTCAAAGCAGGTGACATTGATGCCAAAACTCGTCGTCGGATCTTCGATGCTGTTGGTTTCACCTTCCCCAATCGTCTGCTGACCACCAAGGAGGCACCTGATGGCTGCCCTGACCACGTTCTCCGGGCCCTGGGCGTGGCCCTGCTGGCCTGTTTCTGCAGTGACCCTGAACTGGCAGCCCATCCCCAGGTCCTGAACAAGATTCCCATCCTTAGCACCTTCCTCACATCCCGAGGGGACCCCGATGATGCTGCCCGCCGTTCCATGATTGATGACACCTACCAGTGCCTGACGGCGGTGGCGGGTACGCCCCGCGGCCCCCGGCACCTCATTGCTGGGGGCACTGTATCTGCCCTGTGTCAGGCATACCTGGGGCATGGCTATGGCTTTGACCAGGCCCTGGCACTCCTGGTGGGGCTGCTGGCTGCTGCTGAGACACAGTGCTGGAAGGAAGCAGAGCCGGACCTGCTGGCTGTGTTACGGGGCCTCAGTGAAGATTTCCAGAAAGCTGAGGATGCCAGCAAGTTTGAGCTCTGCCAGCTACTGCCCATCTTCCTACCCCCGACAACAGTGCCCTCTGAATGCCTTCGGGATCTGCAGGCTGGGCTGGCACGCATCCTGGGCAGCAAGCTGAGCTCCTGGCAGCGCAACCCCGCACTGAAGCTGGCAGCCCGCCTGGCGCACGCCTGCGGCTCCGACTGGATCCCAGCGGGCAACTCCGGGAGCAAGTTCCTGGCCCTACTGGTAAATCTAGCATGTGTGGAGGTGCGACTAGCACTGGAGGAGACAGGCTCGGAGGTGAAAGAGGACGTGGTGACCGCCTGCTATGCCCTCATGGAGTTGGGGATCCAGGAGTGCACCCGCTGTGAGCAGTCACTGCTGAAGGAGCCACAGAAAGTGCAGCTCGTGAGCATTATGAAGGAGGCCATCGGGGCCGTCATTCACTACCTGCTGCAGGTGAGGGCCCGGGCTGCAGGGGGCCTGTGGGGGCTAGGAGGCTGAGGCAGAGGGCAGCAAGGCTCCTGCTGCCCATCCTGTAGCACTCGGGGGGTGCAGTGTGTGGCCGAGCCTCCCTCTCCCTCCCTCCCTGAGCCTCCACACAAGCACCATACCACACACCATATGTGCTTTCACATCAGTACACACACAACACAGTAACCTCCCACTTACAACCCTCCCCTGTACACACACACACACACAGAGCAGTCTGTTCTGCTCGATCCATAGCATTGTTTTACACACATACAAACTTGGAATGTGCAGGGAAAAGAGTAGGGCTCCTGGTTCCTGGCCTCTGAAGAGGGTCAGCTAACTTCCAGTTGAGCACCTTCCCCATCTCCCCATCGCCTTCCCTGTCTGAGAGTCCAGCTGTCTTGTCCTAACAGTTTGCACATGACTCTGGTCTCTAATGGCCCCTGACCTCACCAGCCATCATGCCAAGCTCCCATTGTCTTGTTTTCAGTCCAAAAGGAGGCGTCTCTCCCACCACTCCCCGGCAGTTGGAGCCTTGCCTCCCCCCGTAGGTCAGAGCTGCTGTAGAGCTCTGGGCCTGTGAGTTTCCTTCTAGCCTGGAGATACTTCAGAGGTGGGGGGACAGAAGATGGGACCTGAGTCCCAGCAAGTGCTGCATCATGTCATTTGAAATTCATTCACTAGGCAGACCTGCCCCAAGGACCTACTCCGCCAGGCCCCTGTTGGATATGTCCCTACCATGTGCGAGGTGGCGGGTGCACAAGGCAATGAGGCCACGTGCTGGCCTTTGAAGACCTCACAGGCTAGAATTCCCTTCTAGTTGCGTTATTACTAGCCGGGGGGATGCTAGCCAGGCAGAGGAGGGTCTCTGGTCCTGCTCCATCTCAAGGGGCTCCTATGGCAACAGGTGGGGCCGGAGAAGCAGAAGGAGCCCTTTGTGTTTGCTTCGGTACGGATCCTGGGTGCCTGGCTGGCCGAGGAGACCTCGTCTCTGCGCAAGGAGGTCTGCCAGCTGCTGCCCTTCCTCGTCCGCTATGCCAAGACCCTCTACGAGGAGGCTGAGGAGGCCAATGACCTCTCCCAGCAGGTGGCCACCCTGGCCATCTCCCCCACCACCCCAGGTTCCGCCTGGCCAGGGGATGCTCTCCGGTGAGTTTGTAGTTATGGTCTAAAGGAAAGTGTAACGCAACAGTACCTCTTCCCTCAAACTAGACTCCACTGGGCTCCCAGACTGAGGCATGAAATGTCCTTTAGGATTTTTCTGTTTGTTTTGAGGGACTTGTTCCCAGATTTTTCTATACAAAGAAAACTCATGCTTATTAAGCATTTACTACCTACCAGGCATATTGCTAAACGCTTGACCAAAACATCCTCATTTAGTCCACACAGCAAATCCGTGACATAAATCTCATCCATGTCTTCAAGATGAGGAAAGTAATGAGACTCCAGGAGGTGTAAGTAGCTTGCCGGCACTCACTCCGAGTGGTGGAGCCCCGGGTTGAGGCTAGGCCAGTGCAATCCAAAGCTTGTGTTTTTCCTGTGGTGCCTCTGAGGCTGTGTGCTCCCCTCCATCCATCTCTCTTAAGTGGGGTGCCCCCCAAAAGGGAATCCTTGTGCCTCCATTTCTCCCAACCCTTCACACCACTGTTGCTTCCACACCCCCAGGCTCCTCCTACCCGGCTGGTGCCACCTGACAGTCGAAGATGGGCCCCGGGAGATTCTGATCAAGGAGGGGGCCCCCTCACTTCTGTGCAAGTATTTCCTGCAGCAGTGGGAACTCACATCACCGGGCCATGACACCTCAGTGTTGCCCGACAGCGTGGAGATCGGCCTGCAGACCTGCTGCCACATCTTCCTCAACCTCGTGGTCACCGCACCAGGGCTGATCAAGTGAGGCGGGGGAGGGGGCGTTGCTCAAACTAACCCCAAATCTGAGTCTCCTCTTCTGCTGCCTGTACCCAGAGCTTCCCATAGTAGTAGAAGAAAAGGGTCTCTGAGCAGATAAAGTCACCTCTCATGAGGATTTGGCATATATGGAACCTCTTTGGGCATATCCACCTATTCCAGCCATAATCCAGTCTCTGCTCCCCAGATAACCGTGAATGAGGCCCAAATCTACCTCTTCATCCTGCTGCCTAATTGCTTGACAAACCCTGACCTGGCGAACCAGGAGCCCAGGTATTCTCCGGTCCTCGTCTGGCTCTGCTAACCCCCTGCCCCCACATCTTTCCTCCCCTTTTTCCCCAGGCGTGATGCCTGCTTCACATCTCTTATGAACACCCTGATGACATCACTGCCTGCCCTGGTGCAGCAGCAGGGGAGGCTGCTTCTGGCTGCCAATGTGGCTACCCTGGGCCTCCTCATGGCCCGACTCCTTAGCACCTCTCCAGGTAAGCCCTGGGGACCCAGCCCTAACAGTTGGGGGCAGAGGACCTGGGTGGAGCTACCAAAATGGTTTACAGTATTTTCCAGTCAAGGGGAAATCAGAAGTATGTCTCCATCCCCCATCCACCCCACCCTTCTTCCCAAAATGATAATATTCTCTTCCTTCTGAAGACTTTTAAGGCAAAGTATAGTGGGTGGAGGTGCAGGCCTGCTCAGAGGCACAGGCATGGGTACCTGGAATCCCCAGCAGCTCAAAGAACTGAACCCAGTGTTTTCAAGGTAGAGCCGCCCCCATCCAGGCCTTGAGTCAGAAACCTAACTTGCCTCCATTGAAGTTTTTCTGCTCAGCGCCTCCCCTCCCTGGTGACGGCCATCAGTGCACAGTGCCCCTCTGCACATAGCTTCTCCCAGCCTTGCCTCGCTGTGGCTGTGTCTAGGGGGAGGGGTATCCCCTCCTGCCCGTGCCAGCCCTGTGTCTCCCACTTTGGCTGTGGGTGTCTGCTTGGGTCCCTCTGTCCCTGCCTGTTCCCTGTGCCCCATCTGTCAGGTTGGAGGAGCTGAGCAGATGCCCGGGAACAGGGTGTAATGAGCCCGTACCCTCAGCTGCCTCCATGTTTCCTGTGTGGGGATTCCTGCAGGATACCTGGCAGTGGGAAGGGGAGACGTACCAGTGGATGAGCAGCCCCTGCACTCTAGTCCTGTGGTGCTTCCTTAGTCCCTGGCTGCATCTCCACAGCCCCGAATAGTGCCCTAGCCCTGGGTCCCCCACAGATACCCCCAGGTTAGACTCAGCCTCCCTGAGAGCAAGGGCTGTAAATCCCCCCCAGTAATAAAGCCCCATCACCGCCTAGGGTCCACTCTGGCACCCTCTTCGGCCCCAGAATCAAATTGTGCAGCCTCAGCCTGCATTGCTGGAGGTCTGTGGAGTCCTCCCTCACTGCTCCAGCTGAGTATGCGAAGATTATTACATTTAATTCTCAATGGAGTTCAAAGGCTAGCGCTATTGGCCTCCTTTTACAAATGAAGAGATAAATACCCAGAAAAGTGAATTACCCAAGGCCACACAATAAGTCAGAGGTAGGATTTTAACCCAGGTAGGCAGAATCCAGACTGTGCATCAGCTCCCTGAGTGTGTCCACTCAGGAAGGAAAATAAGGAAAATAAGGTCTAGCAAAGCAGCTGGGCCATCGGGTTCATGCCCACTCCTCCTTGCCTTCCAGCCCTTCAGGGAACACCGGCATCCCGAGGTTTCTTTGCAGCTGCCATCCTCTTCCTCTCACAGTCCCACGTGGCAAGGGCCACCCCTGGCTCGGACCAGGCAGTGCTGGCCCTGTCCCCTGACTATGAGGGCATCTGGGCTGACCTGCAGGAGCTCTGGTTCCTGGGCATGCAGGCCTTCACGGGCTGTGTGCCACTGCTGCCTTGGCTGGCCCCTGCCGCCCTACGCTCCCGCTGGCCACAGGAGCTGCTCCAGCTGCTGGGCAGTGTCAGCCCCAACTCTGTCAAGCCCGAGATGGTAGCTGCCTATCAGGGTGTGCTGGTGGAGTTGGCACGGGCCAACCGGCTGTGCCGGGAGGCCATGAGGCTGCAGGCGGGTGAGGAGACAGCCAGCCACTACCGTATGGCCGCCCTGGAACAGTGCCTGTCAGAGCCCTGAGGGCGTCCATGAGGGACAGGACTGGGGTGGGCAGCGAGGGAAGAAGGGAGGAGGCATCTTCCCTGAAGCCCCCAAACTGAACCCCCCTCTTAAACTTCTACCCCAAACACCCCAGCTTTCCAGCTTTTCTGAGGGCAAGGGCATGGTGCCTACCCCTCAAGTATAAGGAACTGTGTCCCGCCCCTCCCCAGGCCCCTACTGGGGGGCAGAGATCAGCTTGGAAATCGATATGGCTGTCCCCGCCAGGCCGGGGAAGGTTGGAGTAGTCCCCGAGGAGGGGGGCACTAGGTGTCATTGTGCCCAGTGTCTGGCTCCCCCATAGGAGGGAGGCCCCAGGGTGGGACAGGGCTGGCAGGAGCTGACTGCCTCAGTCCATGTGCCCTGCCGGCCGGGGCGTGGGCTCCCCTAGACTGTGGTGCCCCCTCTGGCCTCCCAGGCCCACGTTCTTTAAATTGGCCCTTTGGCTCTTGCCCTTGGCCATCAGGCAGAGAGCAGACTCAGGCCATTGACATCGTAGTTCTTCCTATCAGCTTTAGTGACCCAGGGTCTGAACTGCCCTGTCCTTCCAGGGAATCTGGGCAGACAGACTTGTGGGGGGTGGGGAAACCTCCTTCCACCTGAGCTTCCTTGAGGGGACCCAGGAGCCCATGGGCTCTGGTCTCTAAGCTTTTGTGTCGTGTTGCAGCAGAGTGACAATATGGGTTGGGGGGGTATTTATTTTACCTGTCCTTATCCCTGCTTGGATACCTGAGCATCTGATCCCTCTCCCCTGGTGCCATCTCGCCTGGCTGGAGCCAGAAACTAGAGGGACGCTTCTTCAGAATCCGCATGTTTCCCTAGTGATTGCGCCCCATTGCCAGCGTGGGTCTGACTTTAACTCCCACCCCTGCGTGTGACTTCTCTGCAGAGACGCGACTGGCGGCTCCAGCAGAAGCTACCTTTCTTATGAACCCAAGGGGACCCCCTCTCCCCCACTCCCACACTTGACCTCTTGCTTTCCTTCCCCCTCCCTTCCCCCAGTGCGTTCTGTGATCGCCACATTCAAAGCTGTGCACATGTGGACACTCAATAAATGTTCTTTGGTGACAAGATGGCTCCTGTGTGGTCTGTCCTGCACCTTCCAGGCTCCAGCAGCTCACCGCTGCCATTTGCTGAGCACATACCTTGCTAAGCACACATCACAAGTGTTAGCTCATTCAGCCTGCCCAGGAGTCCTATGAAGAGGGCACTGTCATCTCAATTTTATAGGTGAACCAACTTAGGCACAGGTGTGTGATTTGCTCGCGGTGTTGTGATGAGAAAGTGCGGGAGGCAGGACTCCAATGGGGCCAGCTGGCCAGCTTCTCAGCCCTCTCCATTGCTAGAGCAGGTTTGGAAACTCATGTTGATGAGCCAGACCTGGTGGAGGAGTCTGTGGTGTGGGCTCTCCATCTCTAATTTTTCAAAAATCAAATTCGTAATTTTTATGTGAAATGTCTGTTTCACTGTTGTTATTTTTGAATGCTGATAATTTACAAAAAAATCAGTATTGCTTTTTAAAACATCTGCAGGACAAACGTTACCAGGCAACCAGCTCTTCACCTCTGTTCTATGTGAGTTGAGAAGGGGAAGGGTCAGTTTCAGCAGGAGACTGGGGTCATGCACCCACTGTCTCACCAGGCCTGAGCCAGACTGGAGCCTGATCAGCCCAGGCCCACGCTCTGCAGGCTTCCCCACCTAGGCCCTCCGTCTACAAGCATTTGCTGAGCATGTACCACGTGATGACCTGTGATTGGCTGTGCATAGACAGACGGGAACATTAACCTGTGTAGATGTACTGAAAGTCATGTTCTTAGCATGGATTCTCTGGAGGTAAATACAAAAAGACCCTGCCTTCAAGCAGCTTAAAATTGGGGAGTGGGGGGCAGACAAAGCAACATATCTTTTAGAGATGTAAGCAATTACCTTCGGTTGCGGGCGTGGGGGTGGGGTGGCTCGAACAAAGTATAGACAGAGCATGAGGCCCCTCAGCCAGTCTTAGTAAGTTGGGAAACTCCAAGGAAGTATTTTCTCTAAGACCTGAGCGGGAGGCTTGCCAGGTAGACAAGCAGAGGAACAGCAGGGAGAAAGGTGTGCAGGCTTGGGAACTGAAAAGCTCATTCTCGCTACAGTGGAGTGTGAACTGGGGAGTGGTGGAAGATGAGGTTGGATCAGTGGGCACAGACCAGCTCTTACAAATTCTGATGTGCCTTGCTAAGGAGCTTAGACGTGGGACCATGCTGAGACTGCAGATTCATGGGCAGATCGACTGTGACTCAGTTTGCACTATAAGACAACTTTGGCTGCAGAAGGGACACTGAGGCAGGGAGCTGAAAGAGGAGGCAGCAGTCTTAAGCAAAACCTTTGACAATGAGGATGGGGGAAATATAGGGAGGAGTTAATAGAGCTTGGTTTTCAGTTGGAAGTGAGGAGGGATAGAGTTGAGCATGACTCTCAGATGCCTGATCTGGGCCACTGAGTGGATAATGAGGCCACACACAGTCATGGGGAACACTGGGAGTGGAATGGGCTTGTGCAAAGAGGAATACATTTTAAGTTAAAGGTGAATTTGTGCTGCTTGTGGAATATCACAGGAATGTGTACTGCTTTCTGCATTCTTGAGTTCAGAGAGCAGTCTGGGCAAGTGACAGATGTAGTTGACTGTATGGTGGGTCCTTAAATGGAAATAACTTTCTGTAAAGTGAAAAGAAGGGAAGGCCCTCAAAGCAGGTGACAACCACCACGGTCCCTACTCTCAGGCAGCAGGGGAATCAAATCCTGCAGAAAACCTAAAAGGAAGACTGAGCTCTGTTTAGTGAGGGATGGTAGGGGTTCTCAGCTCCAGAAAGGGTGGGGCGGTGGGGGCGGGGAGGCTAATTTGGCTGACCAATTAACTCCCAGGGAGAAAAGAGCTGCAGTTGTGAGGTATGACCACATGGTGGCACCTCAGCATCTCATTGTCCCCGATTTTCCCCAATCCTGCAAACACTCCACCAGCTCCTGAGCAGACAGCGCCAAAGGCTGGGAGAGGCTGATAACTGTGTCAATGATAGCGGAAACAGATGCGTGTTTTCTCTTAGCATAAAGTCCAAATGCAAGCTCACTTTTTGAAAAGAAAAATTTGAGTCTGGTAGAAGAGCAAATATGCGAAGTATGCCAAATGGGAGTCCATGTGTGTTTGAACATGTGCACCTATGCATCGATATATACCCTGTGTCCATATCCTTCCCAGGAGTGTCTCTGTGCCTGTTGTGTGCCCTCATGTGTCCAGGGGTGTCTGCATGTGCTCCCCTGTGCACACCCTAAGCCTCCACATTTATGCATGTACCCCAGAAAATAAGCAACCGGCTCTGCTCACCTCCATGCCTCAGAAAGTGAAGAAGAGTATCTTGATCCTTAAAAAGAAGGGCAGCAGAGTCTGCAGCCATAGGATCCTGAAGTTTTTAGGAGCTCCCCAAACAGCAGTATATAATGGAGAATATCTCTCTTCCCCAGAGCCACAAGCAAAATCACTCATTTATCCATGATCTCCCTGGATTAGACCTGGGTTCTATGACTAGCTACCCAGGTGCACTGTATTGTGGGATTATTAAAATACTGATTGCTCTTACTGATTCAGGAGGTCTGGGATGACCTCCTAGAAGTGGCACATCTCACTAGTTTGCAAATACTGTAGATGATGCTGGTCCAGGGACCATACTTTGAGAACTGCTGGTCTATGAGAATGAGGATGGTAGTTTAAGGTGCTGACAGGGGGATAGACAGAGATGTTTAAGGGTTAGAAATGCCAGGAAGTGGGTGAAGAACCCAGGGAAGTCACCAGACAGGTCGCCTATCCCATCATTCTGGTCTTCCCAAGCCTCCTGGAGAGAGCAAGGGATGCTCAGAGCTGGGCACGGAGCTCCCTCAGGTTCCCTGCTCCTGGAGTCCGCCCAACAGTCTCCACTAATCTACATGCAGGCTCTAACACACACCTGTCCTGAAGTCACTTTGGATGTCCCAGGGCTGAAATTTGAGGGCAGGGATAAGAAGGATCTCGCTTCAGACTCACACATTTACACACACACACACACACACACACACACACACACACACACACACCCCTACTCCTGACTTCTAATCTGTCCTGGGCAAAAAAGGTTATATCACTGCCCAATTCCGCTTCATTCGGCACTCTAATCAGTGGCTTCAGTCTCTAAAAAGTTCTTGGTGATGATGAATCCCTGGCTGCTGTCAACCTTCTCTACCCCACACCGTGCCTCAGGCTGAGAAAATCCACACCTGAGCTCCACACCTGCCATGCACCTCCTGGGATGTCCCTCTCAAATCCCCTCCATGTATATTTCATGGGTTAATGGCATTGCCCCATCTCCCTTTCTCTTCTAGTCTATCTCAGTATTTTTACTTTAGTTTCTCAATCTTCCACTTCACTAGAAAGGGGGCTAGGAAAACACCAAGTCCTCTCTATCCTTCTTCCCTCCTTTGTTGTTAGAGTTGCAGAAACTGAGAGAGACTTGTTCAGGATCACAGGGCAATCAGTCAGAACTAACTCCAGACACCCGAGTCTAAGGCAATACAGAACAGTAATCCTGAGCACAGAGGGGGCTAGAAGATACCTCCGCTCTACTGTTTAACTAGCTGTTTGAACCTGAGCAGTCATTTCACTTCTCTGCACCTCATTTTCCTCCCTGAGAATGGGATAAGGTCACCGATTTCATAGGGCTGCTGTCAGGGCTAAATAATTCAATAGCCATCAAGTACTTAGCACAGAATCTGGCACACTCTGTAATGTTTGCTGTGATTATTTCTATGTCCTTTTTTTTTTAATTTAAGGAAAGGTGCAGGCAGGAATGAAGATGAGCAGAGGCAAGCAGAGGGAGAGAGAGAGAGAAGCACTTTATTTTATTTAGCTTTTCATCTTGGTTGTTCTCCCTGGCCTCAGGCCATGAAACCAGGTCCTTGGGATGTATGTGGACTCTGCTCTCCACCAACCAAAGGTGACTGACTAAACTGCTATTAGACCATGGCATGTCAGTCCTTGTTTTTTAAAAATATCTTGCTTCTGCTTTCTTGCTTCCATTTTCCTTAATGTTCCTCTCACTTCCCTTCCTTTAAGCCTTGTCCCTGTTACTCAGGAGAGGACAGCTGGGTTTTAGGAGAAAGAAAGGCATGACTACAGACTGAAATTTTCTTGAGAACCAACCAATGCCAGCCTTGGTAGCACACAAACGCACAGCTTGTGCATGTTAGTGTAAGGCCCACAGATGCTCCACGTGGGTCAGTTACACACTGACTCACTCAGCAGTGTCTGGGAGTCACTGGCCCCCAATCAGCCCAGGTCCTCCTGACTTCAGAACACCTGAGAGTCCCTCTCAGGTGAACTCACGCCCAATCCCTGTCCCAGGCAACTCTCTGCTGGCCAGTTTGTCTCTCCACCTTCCTCAGGTTCTGGCGTGGCACAGGGAGTTAGGAACCTGGGAAAATCTGAGTGAAGCGGTACCCACAGAAGAGCTTCGGTGCAGCAGCATTCAGAAAAGATGTGATGCGCAGTCATTTCACTTCTCTAGAAAGGAGACTACACTTACATGTATGTGTATATGACCCAGTGAGCCTGAGTCTAGCTCACACACTTCCCCATTTACGATCACCATCTCATCCCTAATGAGATGCCGTGATTAGGCAAAACTGATACCCCTTTAGAGACAAGGACACTGAGGCCCAAAAAGAGTAGTATTTTGCTCAAAAGCAAGGATGCCATTGAACTGAGATAAAAATCGAGGGTCGCTGCATGCCAGCCTCAAATGCTGTTTCACTACAGCTGGGAACTCCCAGTCTGGAAGGCAGCTCAGACTTAAGAGGTTGGATTTACACCCGGCTACTCACTCCAAGGGGTCGCGCCAAAGCTACGCCTCTCCTTGGGCGGTCGCAGGGGAGAAGGGAGAAAGCTGCCACTGCGTGTCTCTTTAATGCGCGCCCCCGGAGGCCCGGCGCGCCCCCGCCGCTATAACTGGAGTGCATGGAGCAGGCTGCGCTCAGAAGGGCGGGCGCTGGGCACCAGTTGACCGACTTTTCCAAGAGTGATCAGCTCTCATCAGACTCACGTCTCGTTTCCATGGACCCGCCCAGGGGCTCCCCCAGCTGAGTACCCGACGCCCACCGCGTTCCGGGCTGGGTTGCACGCTACCACCTTCAAGTGACCCCCGCGGGCTGTGCCGGCTCTTCCCGCAGCACTGGCCGTCGGGCGAGCGCTCCCAGCTGCCTCGCGTCGCGCCCCAAGCTACCCGCCCCATGCTGGTGCACACTTACTCCGCCATGGTGAGTAGACCCGGGTCCGGGGGCACCCGCGCACGCTGACCCGGGAGGTCGGGGAGCCTGCTTGCTAGACGTTCCGAACCTCCTCCTCCAACGAAATCTCAGAGTGGGTGGGGGGCCCAGGAACTCCGCTAGCTGAGAAGGTGCTCGCAGGACACCGCTGTCCCCAGCGCGAGGAACCCGCGCCCGCGGGTCACTCACAAATTGACTTCTGACCTCGCGAAGCGGGCAGGACGACAGCTGGACCCTCGCGACATGAGGAGGACACATTCGGGCGGGGGTCCTTTCAGCTGCCAGTGGGTCGCCTAACGCGCCCCTCTCCTTCCCCAGGAGCGGCCCGACGGCCTGGGCGCGGCGGCTGGCGGGGCCCGCCTGTCGTCTCTGCCCCAGGCGGCCTATGGGCCGGCGCCGCCGCTCTGCCACACTCCGGCCGCCGCCGCCGCCGCCGCCGACTTCCAGCCGCCCTACTTCCCGCCGCCCTACCCGCAGCCACCTCTGCCCTACGGCCAGGCGCCCGACGCCGCCGCTGCTTTCCCCCACCTGGCCGGAGACCCGTACGGCGGCCTGGCGCCCCTGGCACAGCCGCAGCCTCCACAGGCCGCCTGGGCCGCGCCCCGCGCCGCCGCCCGCGCCCACGACGAGCCGCCTGGCCTGCTGGCGCCGCCCGCCCGCGCCCTGGGCCTCGACCCGCGCCGCGACTACGCCGCCGCTGTGCCCCGGCTCCTGCACGGCCTGGCAGACGGCGCGCACGGCCTGGCCGACGCGCCCCTCGGCCTCCCGGGGCTGGCGGCGCCACCCGGCCTGGAGGACCTGCAGGTGAGGCCCGAAGGGTCTAGAGGGGAAGGGCCAGGACCCGCCGCGTGATTGAGGACTCTGGCCAAGGCAGTGAGAAATGCAGGAACCTGCCTTTTCTCGAGGGCTGCCAATTCCTGAAATTCTCTCTTGTGACTCGGAGGATGCGGCTCATGTTCTGGATTAGACGCCACCTGCCCTTTAAAGTGGTCTGGCACTGAGTCCGTGCGAGGTGCTTGATGGTGGCCAGTCTCTGTGGAGTAAATGGGCAGGGGCTGAACCCCTTCTCTAGCTCTCTGCTGGGCCACTCAGGGCATCTGTGCTCATGCTCAGTCCCAGGGTGCGTGCGTGGGCAACCTGTGCCTGGAGTGCAGACAGGCAGAGTTGTCTAAGGTTCAACATTCCCTCTTTGCATGGTACCGAGAGGTTCAACGGGCTCCAGCTCAATCACAGATGGTGCGGAGCAAATCCTGGTTCCCCCTGCCTTAGTCCCCCACGGCCCCAACCACTGGGCGGAGCAGACAGGACTGGGACCAGGAAAAGCTGGGACTTAGGAAGCCACAGAAACTAGGTCCACAAGCGCCCTTACCACCGCCCTCTCCTATCTTCAGGCCATGGATGAGCCGGGAATGAGCCTCCTGGACCAGTCTGTGATCAAGAAAGGTAAGGCATGGCGTGCTTCTGCCAGGGCAGAACCGGGCGAGACCGTGCAGGCCCGGGCGCACGGGCCCAATTCTTCCCCATGGCCCGTGCCCCCTGTGCTTCGCGGAGCTCAGTGGTCACCGGGTCGTCTTTCGGTTCTGATGAAGGGGCACCAGAGGCTGGGAGTTAGGCCAGAGCTTGGGCCGCTGCGAGGGCAAATGGGTGAGTGCGGTGGAGCTGGAATGCGTCTGCATTCAGCCAGCTACCTGGGGGGCCAAGCCCGCCTCTCCCTAGGGAGGGTAAGGCGCTAGTCTAGATCTGGAGTTAATTTTCGGAACAAGTTAAACCACTTCCCTGTTTCCTAAGAGGTGGGAATGGGGGTGCTGTTCCCATGGATTTCGATCAGTAGTAATGATCTCCACATTACAGAGCCGGAAGAGCTTTCTGTCCCTACCTCCCCAGCAGGACACTTGGGGAAGGAGGTGGCATTTCTCTGGGGAGTTTTCACTAGGATTAGGGAAACTGGTGTGTGAATAATGTGTGTTCAGTTGTGTGAAAGGGGATTCAGGGCCGGCCTGCCCTGAGCTATCCATGTCTGTGAGGGGTCCTGCACAGGTCTGTATATCCCTCCTATATGTCTTTCTGGTATGTCTTGGCATGTACATGTGTCTCCCTGGTGAGTGTGATGAGTGTCTATTATGTTGGTGTAAATGTTCCTGTGTTTGGGGGTCTCTGTGTGCACCAGGGCCTCTGTTGTGTTCTAGGAGGATCTCTAAGCTTGCCAGGAGCACTCCCTGTGTTTTTTTCCCCGGCGTGTCTGTGTCTCTTTGCACTAGTAAAATCCAGGAGTTTGAGACCTACCCTCCTGTGAATTTTCAGGCCTGAGAACCGAGCTCTGGCAGTGCCAGGGAAAGGTGAGAAAGATTCCGAAAGAAAGAGATAGAGACAGAGGTTCAGAGGGGTCCAGTTGTTGAGAAGGCTGACTAGCTTGGAGGTGGTGTTGGAAGGAATTCAGAGGTGCAGACAAACCCCTTGGTGCCTGGGGCAGGCGGCACACCCACTAGATTTGGCTGAAGTTGTTTTCCTCTTGTCCTATTTTAAGACGCAGGAAAGCAGGCAGGCAGGCAGGCAGGAATGAAGGCAGGTCGGCAGCAGGCAGAACGGAAGAGAGAAGAGGAGGGAGGACTGCATTTATTTAATTGTTCATTTTAGTTGTTTTCTCGGGTCCCCGGACTGTCTGTAGACTTCTCCTCAGGCACAGGCTTACACCTGAACCACCAAGGTTATTTTTCAAACGACTGAATTCAAACCTGGGCTCTGCTCGCCCACTTGTTCCTCTGCGGAGATTGGGGCTGGGGGCTGGGGTTTGAGGGCGGAGGTTGGACTTCCGGCTTTGGGGAGGGGTTAACCAGGTCTAAGAGTTAGGTGGACCACCTGAAGGGATGGGGGGTGAGGGCGAGGAGATGACACCCCCTCCCCAAAATTGGGGAAAAGGAGAGCTCTGGGTACCCGGGCTGTCCCCTGGAGCTCCGGTGTGGGAGGATGCTGGGGGCCCAGCAGCCTGGAGTCTGGCGGAGGTGGTGCGCTCGAGGAGGCAGTTCTCAGTGGATTTTTGTGAAGCGACCGAAAGGGCGAGCTCCGCCGGTAGTTGGCAAGCGTCTGCTGCGGGGCAGCATCCACCGGAGATAGGGCTATGGTCAGGGACCACTGTTCCCCACCCTTGCCAAGTCTGGGTCTCACGGCGTCGAGAGTCTAGAGTGAGTGACGCTCTAGCCCCCAGCATTCTGGTAAGGATCTTGGGCACCTCTGTCCTGGGAACGGGTAGAAAGACCAGCTGGGGCTCTGAGTACCTTACACCCCAACCCCCAGGCCAGGGCCAGGACAGGAGAACGCTGCGGGGAGGGACTGGAGTTGCTCCAGACTTAAGTTGCTCGCAAAGGAAGCGCTTTCATAAATCACGGGTCTAGGTGTACGCTGGAGTCCCCTAGAGCTGCCGGACTAACACCAGCGCGGGCCAGACAGCCCAGAGCTGCACACCGGCTCCGGGCGAACGTGGGCGCGGGGGCACCCACTGAAGCGCAGTGACAATCCGTCGGTGGCTGAGTGTAGCTGGGGACTCTGCCCTGGGCGCCCCACCCGGGATGTCAAGTTACAGACCCGAGCGCTGCAGCACAGGCTGCGGGGTGAGAGCCACAGCTCCCTGCGGAAGGAGGCGCCCCTCTGCGGGGCTGTGAGCTTGGCTTGAGCTGGCGCGGCGGGTCCTTGCCTAGGAGAGGAGGTCGGTGCGGGCGCTGGATTAGCGAGTGCGTGGGCGGCCACCTGCCGGGAGCCTCGAAGCTCCGCACAGCGGTTCCCTCTCGCCTCGGCCTCGGCCGCCGCTGCGGGACTCCGGCCCTGAGCCAGCGTCGAGTCTGGATCAGCGCTCTTCTTCGCCCGCAGGTCCTTCCGACGGCAGCGGGAGCCCCCGTCGCGTCGTGAGGAGCTCTGGTACTCCCTCCGGCCCGGGGTCCTGGAATTATTAAAGCCATTCTTGGCTAGCCGAAGCGACCGAGTCGTCCAGCTCCTCGGGGCCCGCGTGGGAGGGGCGGCTGTGTCTCGGGCGGCTGGCGTTCAGAGTGCCAAGCGGACGACGCAACCCCAGAAGTCGCCTCGCTGTGGCAGAGCGGCCCGGGGCCTCGACTTCTCCGGTGCAGCCACGGAGGGGGCCTGGGAGTTATTCCCGCCCAGACTTTGTAACCTTTTCGCTCCTGCAGGCAATTGTCCGGGAGAAGAGAGGTACCGAAAGCGGGAGAGACTGGCGGGGGAGACAGACCTGGGCAGAAATAGTTTTCGGCTGAGAAGGGGGTTGTGTACAGGTCTGGGTGGGAGCTCCGACGAAGAGCGGGGACAGGCGTAATGAATGTTCGTTAAATGAATGAGTGATGGGTTTTGAAGTCTGAGCGCACTGAAAAAGGAGGTGTAGAAAGGGCAGAATTACTAACGCAGTGGTAAACACAGCAGGTGCAAACTCCCAGGCTTGTGGAGAAGCCGGACAGGTTAAAAAGGTTAAAGAAACATCAGGGCTGGAGAGGAGTGGTTTGGGGGTGAGAACTGAAATATTCCTCCTTCCCTTCCACCAGAGTGGTGGCTGCCTAGTTGGGGATGAGGAGAGAGACCTCTCTGCTGGGACCTGTTTTCCAATCTCTGGGGTTCTCCAGAACCAAAGCAGTTAATCACCCCCTCCTCTGCTCTCCTTGATTCTAGGAAAGGAAAGGTAGATGGGGAATGGCTGGGCTTCCAAGGGTGTCTCCAAACAAGGCCAGACCCAGGGTGAGGTGAGTGAGATATACTCTCACCTCTGGGGCAAGATTGAAGAGGGTACCCCAAAACTCAGTAATCAAGATAAATACAATATCTTAATGCAATATTTAAAAATTAAAAAGCACAAATAAAATGCACAATGAACAAAATAGCAGCCTTTTACATAAAGGCAGAATCAGACCCTGGATATTATATGAGGGCAGTGTAGAGCAGTGGGTAGGATAAGAGGGCTATTTAAGAAAGAAACTGGCAGTTGGTGATGAGGAAACTTAACCAGTAGGTCCCATAGGGTTTGATGAGGAGACTCAAATGGAGTAGGAGGAGGGATTCCTACCCCTCCTGCCTGCCTTCCTCCTGCTGTCCCTCCCCAAGGTTTTGTTCCAGTGGTACCCTAAGAGTGATCTAAGAAACCACACACATCAGTATCCCCTGAGGGTGCTTGTTTAAAAAGACAGATTTCCTGGGTACCAGCCCACACCTACTGATTGAGAATTCCTGGAAGTATGCATTTTTAAAGACTGATTTATTTAATGTGAACTGAACCTACCTAAAAATTACCCATTCTAAGAGTACCATTTGATGATTTTTAGTAGATTTGTAGAGTTGTGTAACCATTACCACAATCTATTTTAAGATAATTCTTCACCCTTTCAAAATTCCTCCACTCCCATTCCCACCCCAAGCCTTAGGCAGCCACCCATCTGCTTTCTGTCTATGCATTTGCATACTCTGGACATGTTACATTATTGGAATACATACATATGCAGACTTTTGTATCTATTTTCTTTTACTTAGCATCATGTTTTTGTGGTTGATCCATGTTGTAGCATATATCAGTTGTTCGTCTCTTATAATTACTGAATTTTAACCATTGTATGGATATAATACATTTTGTTTGCCCATTTATCAGTTGATGGACACCTGGGCTGTTTCTAACTTTTGACTATTAGGAATAATGCGGCATGATCATTCACATACATATCTTTGTGTGGACATGTGTTTTCACTGCTCTTAGGTAAATTCCTAGGAGTGGAATTGCTGGCTTTTGTGGTAAGCTGGTACTGGATTTTTCTTTTCTTTCTTTTATTTAATTTTTTTTTTTTTTTTTTGAGAAAGAAGGAAGGTAAGTAGGCAGGAAGGCAGGAAAGGAGAGGAGAAAGAAGCATTTA